>JAVYIG010008966.1:0-83456 GCA_035222895.1 Strongylocentrotus droebachiensis
AAAATTGTACACATTAATTATATTGTGATGCGCTATTTAGGGTGCACCCAAAATACATCAAGCCCCTGTGGCTTTTACAGATGCGCCTTTTTCCATCCTATACGTTTAGTAGATTCAATTATGTCTTCTTTTTCATTTCTTTTTCTTTCTTTTTCCAATGTATATATTTATTTTTCAATGTATTTTTCTTTGGCTATGTTTTACAACAATGTATAATGTTACTTTTTATGTGATTGGAATCGAATTAAGTTCAATTCAATTCATTGAAGGAGATATGGTTTTGAAATTAGTAATGAGTTTGAGGGTCTTATTAAAGATACTATGTCCCTTTTGCAGCCAACCTCAAATTCTGTAGAACTTTGCAGGAATTATGAATATGTCATGTATGTCCTATCTGTGAAATTTAAACGTTAGCAGTGTCCTCATATTCAAATTATGCAAGCTAGGAAACCTGTTTACTTGCTAGACTTCACTGTCAGACACTATTGAGAGACTGACTGGCTTTTTTTCTTCTTTGGTAATAACATACATGAAAAGAGTTGTAAAGGGTACATGAGCATTTGTCTACATCAATAACCCACTTCTTGTGATGGCCAAGATTAAACTGATTGAATCTTTGCGCAGCATAAAACGTATGACCATTCGGTACAATTGTCTGAAAATCAAGACTATTACTTTTGGGCTCTATAGCCCTCGATTTGACAACTAATAGTCGTTATTTTCCCACTTGAAGACATTTTCAAGCCCCACCTTTTTTAGGGAAGTTCTAAATTAGTATTATCTTTCAAATGCAGTTGGAATTTAACTTTTTCATTTTTTTGGCCTGCAAATGGGACATAGTACCTTTAAGGTAGATAATATAGACTCGGCAGTCTGGTTTGTTATGGAAGACATGTTGTTTGTTCAACTACCACGGATACCGGATATTCGGGTATCGCATATCGTAACATCCCCCTTCCTCTGGAAAGATTTGGAATCAGTGAACATCACTGATCGACGAATATAAACATATTGCTTTGAAAACAATACTTTTGGTAGTATGCAAGCTTTGGTTATTTGCTTCCTAACAAACTTTTTCCAATCAGGTTATATAACAAAATCTTGATTTGTTTTCAATACGTTTCTTTTGTATTGTAACAACGAGTGAGTATAACTGTATAAATAATTATATCGTTCCACTTTCAACTTCAGAGTTTATTTGCGAAATTGAACATAGTTTTGATATAACTTCATTCCTTTATAATGTATTGAATTATTCTTATTTATTTGTGTCTACTTTTTTCATGACATAATCAAATTAAAGAATAAAAAGCGCCAATGAGAGATAAAGAAAGATCTTTTTTTCTATGCTATGAACTTTGAAGAAGAGCAATTCATCTACTATATTTAAGCATATATCCTATTGCTATCCATGTTCATGGGTGGGAGTGGGGTGGGGTGGGGTGGTCTAAGTTCTCTGATAGGAAGACTAGGGCGGATGAATTCCTTTCTTTCCATGAATTATAGGGATTTAACTTTCTTTCTTTTCTTTTCAATTTAAAAAAAAAAAAACTATTTCCTCTATATTACTATAATTTCACTTCTCAAATCTAACAACTATGATCGAGTTTGTCCATGATTGTATTAATACAGTTTTATATTGTATAGTTTTATTTCATTTTTAATTATGAAAAACAAATTATTTTATGGACAATTTCAGAAAGTATTCAGAATTGTTTTTTGTAATATACTGTCTATGATTACAAAATATTGAATCTTTCTGGGGTCTCCCCTCTCCATCCACTCTCTCACTCTCTCTCTCTCTCTCTCTTCTATCTCTACCTCTTTCTCTTTTATTGTATATCCACATTATCCCATTTCTGTCCCTTATATCACTTAACCCTATTCCACGTACGGAGATGAGGAGTTTACTAAAGACATAGGCATTACAGAAGGAGAGAAGAGAGTTAAATGATGCTTGCATGGCAGCATCAGAAAATAAAATCATTGAATCATTGCCATCCACTTTTGAAACATTGAAACATTTTTTAACATTGATTTTTGCAAGAAGCTAGAAACATGGTCATGTAAAAATAACTAATCAAATGTCCAAGTTGACAATCAAAAATCAATATTAACTTTAATTTCAATTTTAGAATCATGGATATTGTTCCGTTTCTGTTTTACTCCTTTGACATGCAACTTGTTGATTAATACTTGCATTGGTATGAACATTTTGTTGTATCCTAATCCAAGCTTATTATTACCCTCGTCCTCTTTTATTCTCATAAATGGATAATGAATGATTTTGTACATTATAACAAGCATCCTTTGCCTCCTAAATAGTGTTTGACTTCTCGGTTTGACAAACAGTGTTTTGGGCACTACACGAACTACCAAATGAGCTACTAATAGCAATAGACCTGTAGCTAGAGAGAGCACAATAGAAATGTCCAGTCGATTCGGACAAAGAATTGTGATTATTCTGATGATAAGCTAACAGTTCCTGAAAATGAAATGGTGATATTACGATGATCAAGGTGATGATAATGATGATGATGATGATGATGACAAAGATGATGATGTATCATCACCAAGGTATATAATATAACCATAGTGATTATACACTAACATCCTCGTCATCTTCCTCATCACCAATATAATCATCATCATCACCATCTCAGTCATTATCAAAACAATCAATACGGATATGATGAATAATCATGATAGTCTTCGATGTCTTATTGATGCATAATTCTCATAAACAATGTTCCTGATCTAATGCTCGTGATTTGTAGCTAGCACGATTACATGTCTAGTTCTTTCTTTTTCTTGTTTCTAACTGGTGTCTATACCCACTCCGTCCCACCCTTCTCTCTCTCTCTCTCTCTCTCTCTCTCGCTATCTTATCCTCTTTCTACATATCCCATTTTTCTCACTTATATTACTTAACCCTATTCCAACTTTACTTCATGCATTTTCATTTTTCTATTTTTTAACAAATAATTTTTTAATTGATACATTTTAAAGATCACACTCAGAGAATGGCAAATACTAATCAAGTATTCTTAATAAAACTTTTATTTAATTAATTGGGCTCATGAAATGAAAACCCAGGTTGACATGGTTTTTTCAAAGGTAATAAAATAATAACAGATACCAGAATGAAAATGAACAAAATAAACATGACTACCAAACTACTCTTCATAGTAAAATGTGTTTCGTCAACGCTTAGCAACTACTCTTTGCACTTTTGACAAGTGATATTTCTGATTAAATAAAGTTATATTTGAATAAGATGAAACAATTCCTTTAAATGACAAAGCATGACAATTATTCTCAAAGCCTATTTGGCTATTTCCATAACCAGTTTAACAAATGTTTGCAAACTATACAAGCCCAATTTTTTTTTTTTTTTTTTTTAACATTCTTTAGCTTGTCTAATCTCATATGTTATACTACTTATATGAATAGGAATGAAACCTAAAACAAAATGAAGATACATGAATATAGGCTTACTGTGAAGAATATAACATATTTATATCCTACGAAAATAATTATATTTAACTTTAAATGTTATGAATTTCAACGAAATCATGTGTTTTCCAATACATGTAATGATCGATTGAGCGTAGTTTACAATCATAAGAAAATAAAAAGCAACATATTAAAGTTACACATTCAAAAGAAGAGTTTACATAAATGACTATAACTAAATATAACGTAGATAGCATATGACGTATGTCGAAATTAAAGAAAAAAAGGTTATAATAGCTAGTTCTTATATAGCGCTTTTCAGGACCGAAGGCCCTCTCAAAGCGCTTTACAGATATATATATATTATTACCCCGGTCATAGGATTCAGGCTTACCCGCACACAATGTATGCACATTCTCCACTCCCTGGGGAGCATTCCAGCCAGGCGTCTTTTTTACAAGCGCACACTTGCTAATCTAACCACATTAGCTTTCGCATCCTACCGGGTACCCATTTAACACCTGGGTGGAGAGTGGCAAATGTAGATCAATATCTTGCCAAAGGACATTAGTGCCGCGGTGGGACTTGAACCGCGAACCTTGTGATCGACAGTCCGGTGACATATCCACTCGACCACAACACCTCTACACCTCTACGAACAAATTATATAGATACTTCTCACAATAATGATAGCTTGATTTTCTTTAAAATATTCTCTACCAGGAACGGGGCCAATATCGTTGGTAATGATATTAAAACAAAAAAGGTTTGCTTGTATGACAAAAATTATTGAGGGATTAATGTAGAAAAGAAAAGTACAACCAGAAGTGGAGATACCGAAAAACAAGTCTACAGAACTGATTAATCAAGGACATGTGGTGTTATCAGTTTGACGGATTTGAGAAAGATGCATAGCAGTTTGGAAAGGTGTTTGACAGCGGTAAGAAAAGAAATAACTTAACAAAGTCATACTCTGCGATTCGATATAGATGGTTTAATATAAGGTTTATTGAATCGCCTGCACATGTATCTGTTTTCAGTACATAGGCCTACATGTAGCGATGTATCATGTTTTAGCATGCATTCACAACAATATCGCAATCAAAAGTATACATCAATAATATAAATCAATTATAATCAATATGAATTCAATCCCTCGATTAATTAAACCATGCACAACTTCAAAAGATTAGGTCATAACCCTCCATGTTCTAGCTACATTTACACATCACTGACATCATATAGATAAAACATACTTTGAACATGAACGATTTGGGACAAAATATGCCCCTTCAAAACCCCAACTGAAATCGCATACATGTAACTTTGGACATAGTGGAAAATCTGTCTAATCTTATTCTTATCGATGTCAAATTTTTTTTTGTAAGGATAACATTTCCTCACTGTTTCAAAGTGGCTAAGCCTATTGAGACTTTGTATCGAAAGGGAAGACATGTATTGTTTCCTTTTCTTCTACAATTAGTTGTCATTTCTCAATCCATGCTTCATTTTGATCGCATACATTGAATATTGGTCCACATGAAAGCTTTAAAAAAAAATCATTAAATTTGAAATTAATCGAATATAAATATTAAAAACATAAATAAGATAAGGTTCATTCAGTATATTGAAAATAGTTTGTACCCCAGAAATACTCTCAAAACGCGTTGTTCAATTACTAAAGAAAATATATAAATTACTATGATTTTTATTTCGATTGTTATATTTAGAAAATATTGTGTAATTATTGAAAGGGGGAAAATGATTTTATTCCGGGTAAGGAGCTATTAATTGTAACAACTTCTTAAAAGTCGCCGAGATTTCGAAGTAATATAAAGGATAACCAATTCGGTAGCATTCAATATGTAAAATAAATTCCTTCGTGAAAAATAGAGCTTTACTTTCAACTGAGTTATGTGAACAATCAAATAATCCTGTATTACGTTGAGGCTAATTAATTTCTGCAGTATGAGGAATTGCATCTATTGTATCTGATGACTCATACAATAAATCTCTTCTTGTACACAAACAGCTTGTCTCCGTCACAAACTACAAGGTTACCAGAAGGAGTTACGAGGCATGCGTTAATAGTGTATTCCCAAATGTCCCTTCGATTTGATTCCTTGTATTGCACGATCTTCCGTTCCTGGATGATACAGTCACATGACACCTGATCAACTGCGCAGATAGTGCTATCCGAGTGTGTGACATAGAGTGTGTTTGTCAGTTTGTCAATGTGTAACGATGACCGAATCCAATCATTATAATGTATGACAGCCTTCTCTTCTCCTGATCGTGAGATGACAGTAAATTCATTATCATCAGTATTCACAACGATATCACCTGATGACAAGGCTTGTATCTCACCATATACCTCTTTGCCCTGTATCATAATAGTGATTACTATCTTACCATCAGCAGGGTTGATGACGTATATATTAGACTTATCTTTCTGAGCAGCGAGGATCATCCCATCCCTGTCAACATCAACGTACACACTAGTATCACTATTGTGGTCATTCCTCGGTATGGTGATGTTTCTAATCACCTTCCATTGTCTGTCATAGAGAGTGATGCATCCATCCACACTGTCACCCTCGCAGTCCCATCTCCTCTCACCACATACTATAATGTTGCTGTCTATGGGGACGCATGATATAATATACACGTTACCATCTCCTTCAATGACTTTCTTTGTGTGCTCAGTGCTGATATTTGTAACATACGTGGTATTGTACTTGTTGTCCAATACACATATCTCATCATCACTGATCAAACCATGCATCCGAGGGTAAACAGCAATCGATGGAATGTGGATTGACTTGACAAGCTCCCATTTACCGATATAGCCATCAATTCTCCTGAAGTGTTCCCCACCTACTTCACCCTCGACAAACTTCACTTTCTGAACTTCACGTTGTATTCTGTCAAGACAGTCCCTAACATCTCGATGAATATTCAAATTTAAATTGTCATCAATTGATGCAAGTACTTGAGGAGCTTCAGTCACTAATGTTTTGTCATCTTGTTTGATTCGTTTGATCGTGGCGTCAATATTATCAAATGTGCCGATTGCATGCTGATTCTTACTTTGAAGATCTGTGATCTTTTTGGAAACTACTTCGCTGATTGCCTTTGTCTCTGATAATACTTTTGCTTGGCTTTCTTCGATGATTAGCTGCTGCTTTTCTTTCTCAGCATTGCATCCTTTGATCCGTCTGTCCCTCTTCATGTTAATAATACGAATTTCCTCATTCGCCTCCACGTTGATGAGACAGATCTTCTTTTCCTCATCATCATTCACACTCTTTGATTCGTCTTTGTGTGTGGACCTAACCTCATCGTCGACTATCTGAAGATGATTACTTGTAGAAGTCGCACTGGACTCTATTTTAGAGTCAAGCTTTTTCAGCTGTTTCTTTGTTTCCTCTATTTCTTGCTGTTTATCATCCAGTCTTCTCATCCTCTCAAGGATGACATCCTCGATGTCGTCCAACTCACATGGTTTCTGGCCGTGATCTTTGGTCGCACATCGGTGACAAATGGCAATATCATGCTTTTTACAGTAAAACGCGACTGGCTCAGCATGCTTGTCACATGACCACTTCATATCATGACCTTTTCTTGCTCTCAATTGAGTCCGGTTTTCTGGAGGAAACCTTGACGCCATGGCATGTAGTGTGTACTTAAAAGATGTAGCTGTAATAAGAATAAGAATGGATGTTATATACCACATGAGAAAAACAAGGAACTATACAAAATCACCGCAAAATATTAAGGAATGGTGATTGGATTATTGCTCAGTCGTACTTAGTAAAATTATAGCTTATAACACATAAAAGTGGATTTATAATTATGAAAGTATGCCATATTTTATGTTATGCAAAACTGTATTAAAAGTCATAACAAACTTTAATGGCGCGGAATTAACACTTAATTACCATTGGTGCTTGCGCCTGCGCATGTTTGTCTTTAACTGTACACGAACGCAGGCCCACACACTTTGCACATACATGAAACAATTATGGCTTGTCCTGATTTTCATGACAATTAACATCGTTTTACTAGCATCAAACATGACATCGTTCTCAGAATGCTACCCCAGGATACGAAGCCTCTCTATATGCGGCCATCCTACATTTTATCGCTACATTCTTTGTAATAGCTGGCTTTCATAATGATTATAAACAAAAATTGCAATAAGTTTCTTTCTTTTCACAACACCAATAACAAAAGAGGCAAGAAAGAAAACTTACTTTTCAATTTGTTTTATTTGAAGACATGTGAAACAATATTAAGTCTAAATAATCGAAGTTATGCCAGTATTCAACAATTCAGATCACTGCAAAAATCCAGAGAACAAACTAGTGACTTGTTGGATTGAAAACAAAAGATGTTATACATCGCAAGAGAAGTATCAGAAGCTACTCAATGCTCCCGCTGTTTGCTTTAGAAAGATTATCGTTATTTCGAAATATGAGATATTGCTTTACGGGTACATAGTCTTTTATCACTTAGTCAGTTATTATCTTTTTGATTTGTAACAATAGTGATACTTTGGACACATCAATGATAAGAATGACTCAACCCGAATCAAGTTTGGATGTTTGTTCATTGGTATATTACATCTAAAGTCCATTAGTGTGTTTGCTACCGAAGAACTTTAAGAGTGAGAGAGAGAGAGAAGGCAAGATAAACAGACACAGAGAGAGAGAGATAGAGAGAGAGAGAGCTTATTTAATCCAGCTCCTATTCCATTGTTAAACGGTACTCTCTAAAAAAAAATCGAGTGATCACGGACGTCACTCCTCTGGAGAGTGAAAATGTAGTGAAAATAGAATGAACATTCACTCTTTTCTTCTTAGAGAGCACTCTAAAATCAATCGATATTCACTCCTAAACAAGTGATCACGGACGTCACTCCCAAGAAAGTGAAAATAGAGTGAAAATTCACTCTCTTTTTTTTAGAGAGTACTGTATACTCCACCTAGTGATTCCTCAATAGGTAACGACTATTGCTCAATTTCCCGAAGGCCCCCCCCCCCCTTCTCTCTCTCTCTCTCTCTCATCTTACCCAGTATGATCAATATAGAACCCTGCAAGCTTAGTTCCATGCTAAATCCATTTCAAATTGTATGGGTTGGTAAGCAACAAAAATGTTATTTGTCCTCACTAGGGGTGTATACCCACTAAATCATCACTATTTAGCAACTGAATGATCATGTATTGAGTAGATATAACCTAGACAGAGAGAGAGAGATAGAGAGAGAGAGGGAGCTTATTTAATCCAGCTCCTATTCCATTGTTAAACGGTACTGTATACTCTACCTAGTGATTCCTCGATAGGTAACGACTATTGCTCAACTTCCCGAAGCCCCCCCCCCCTTCTCTCTCTCTCTCTCTCTCATCTATCACTAATACTCTCCTCTATCTACCTATCTCTCTTTGACTCTGTCACCCAGTATCTTGATTTGTCGCGTATTCAGTACAATTTTCACCCGCTCTTTCTTTCATTAATTGCGTCATAAATACGATTGTAAAGACACATGTTGCAGAGATTAAGTTATTTTATTCTTTAATTGACGGAGCTGATACAGCGGGGCAGGACTCCGAGGACCCTGAGAAACATAGACGTATATTTAATTTGCTTTCATTTACATTTTTATTACTCTTCCTTATTATGCCAGAAGATAATTACCCCCCTCTTATCTTATTTCGTCGACAACGTCTACGACAACGACTTGACAGGCGAAGCATAATAATAATAATAATAATGAACATTTGTATAGCGCCTTTTCTACAAGTAGATACAAAGCGCTTAATTAACATATACAATGAACAATTAACAAAATAGAAAGATGCTTAACAACAGACATGTATGTAACAATATAGGAATGAACAAAATAAAGGGTAAGACAGGTAATAGAAGAGCAAGAACAAGTGCTGGTAAGCGGGCATTAGTTAAACAAGTGTGTTTTGAGGTGTTTTTTGAAAGTCATTAGAGAATCAGCAGTTTGTACAAAATTGGGGAGATTGTTCCATGATTTTGGAGCAGTGGCTATGAATGCCCGCTTACCAGCATTGGTTCGACACCTTGGGGTATCTAAAACATGCATACACTTTCAATAGACTATCACAAATATATCTTCCCAAATCCAGAGAACAAACCTTAACGCCTTTCCTGAGTTGTCTGAAAATGAAGTATAATATAAATTACGTTAGAAGGATAAGGAGACGCTTATAGCTCTCAATGTATGCAAATATAATCAATCTTTATTAACATATCAAGATAAGATACATTTTAATGGATAAGTGGACTTATTCTACAAAAAAAAAAAATTAAGAGTAGTATTTGAAAAATAGTGATACTTTGAACACACCAGTTCATAAAGAATATGCATACATGCTTACAGTAGAAACTTGTACTCTCTAAGAATAACATGAGGAAAGAGTTATTTGCACTGTTCAGTGACATACCGCAATAAAGATCAATCTTTTTTCTTTATTCATCGTTAATGCAACTGAAATAGGGCCTCATTATTTGAACGTCGGTAATCTGGATATTTCTCAGTGTAAACAACGCCCTCTAAAGTAGCATTTGATTTTCATGAATCTTTACAATATTTATTATAATTGTACACATTAATTATAATGTGATGCGCTATTTAGGGTGCACCCAAAATACATCAAGCCCTGCAGTGGCTTTTACAGATGCGCCTTTTTCATCCTATACGTTTAGTAGATTCAATTATGTCTTCTTTTCCATTCTTTTTCTTTCTTTTTCCAATGTATATATTTATTTTTCAATGTATTTTTTCTTTGGCTATGTTTTACAACAATGTATAATGTTACTTTTTATGTGGTTGGAATCAAATTAAGCTCAATTCATATACGTTTAGTAGATTCAATTATGTCGTCTTTTTCATTTCTTTTTCTTTCTTTTTCCAATGTATATATATATTTTTCAATGTATTTTTCTTTGGCTATGTTTTACAACAATGTATAATGTTACTTTTAATGTGATTGGAATCAAATTAAGTTCAATTCAATTCATTGAAGTAGATATGGTTTTGAAATTAGTGATGAGTTTGAGGGTCTTATTAAGGTAGATAATAGCCTATAGAGTCAGCATTCTGGTTTGTTATGGAAGACATGTTGTTTATTCAACTACCACGGATACCAGATATTGGGGTATCGCATATCGTAACATCCCCCTTGCTCTGGAAAGATGGGGAATCAGTGAACATCACTGATCGACGAATATAAACATATTGCTTTGAAAACAATACTTTTGGTAGTATGCAAACTTTGGTTATTTGCTTCCTAATGAACTTTTTTCCAATCAGGTTATATAACAAAAAATCTTGATTTGTTTTCAATACGTTTCTTTTGTATTGTAATAACGAGTGAGTATAACTGTATAAATAATTATATTGTTCCACTTTCAACTTCACAGTTTATTTGCGAAATTGAACATAGTTTTGATATAACTTCATTCCTTTATAATGTATTGAATTATTCTTATTTATTTGTGTCTCCTTTTTTTAATGGCATAATCAAATTAAAGAATAAAAGCGCCAATGAGAGATAAAGAAAGATCGTTTTTTCTATGCTATGAACTTTGAAGAAGAGCAATTAATCTACTATATTTAAGCATATATCCTATTGCTATCCATGGTCTTGGGTGGGAGTGGAGTGGGGTGGGGTGGTATAAGTTCTCTGATAGGAAGACTAGGGCAGATGAATTCCTTTCTTTCCATGAATTATAGGGATTTAACTTTCTTTTCTTTTCAATTAAAAAAAAATAATATATATTTCCTCTATATTACTATAATTCGACCGAGCGATGCCCTAAAAACAAGCAGTGCCCGGGCGGCCGCCGCTCGGTGCCTGGGCGATATTGGCTCAAAACTCGCCGCCCGGCTGGCGAGCAGGCTACTTTTAGGTGATGTGACCATAGCTTAAGCCGGTCTATTCGCTATATAACACTACCTAGTTGGAGTTCAGTGCGTCTATTCGATAACACAGCAAATTGTCATCTCTTGGCGAGATTCTTTTAACTATTGCATCATCTTCTCTGTGATTACGAAATATTGTATCTTTCTGGGGTCTCCCCTCTCCATCCACCCTCTCTCTCCCTCTCACCCTCTCTCTCTCTTCTATCTCTAACTCTTTCTCTTTTATTGTATATCCACATTATCCCCTTTCTGTCCCTTATATCACTTAACCCTATTCCACGTACGGAGACCGATTTCTTTGCACTGTGTCCATGCATACCTGAGTTCGCTCCTTTCATGCTGTCTTTCTGGGGGGTGTTTCACAAAGATCCTAAGTTGAACTTATCTCTAAGTTAGACTTAAAAATTATGGAAAGCCATTAGCATCTTTGAAAATATTTTGTAAAAGTTATTTTAAAAGACATTAATTGTTTATTCAAATCATTCATATTTTCTATCATCAAGGAGATTTCATGTTCTGGATGTGGAATTTATAAAAAGTATAAAATACTTGAATTTCTGCTTTTGAATATATTTCATTTTAAGGCTCCAATGGCTGTCCATAATAATTAAGTCCAACTTAGAGTTAAGTTTGACTTAAAATCTTTGTGAAACACCCCCCGGGTCTAGATCGACTGCAATAATGACCATCTTGTCATCAAATTGAGGACAAAATATTTTGTTACAATATGAGGAGTTTACTAAAGACATAGGCATTAAGCAGGGCTCCCACTTAGCCGAGTTGGAACCTTGAGTTGTGGCGAGCTGGCGCGATCTTAGGGCAAGCCGTTTTATTATTAATTGATATCAAGAAATCAATTCTTGATATCAAGAAATAATTTTACGTTGTAAAGCAATGGTAATTCTTGATTTCAAGAATTCGATTTCGTGATATCAGGAATTCGATTTCCTGATATCAAGAATTGATTTCTTGATGTCAAGAAATATGTTTTAATGATAAAACGGCTTGATAAAAAAGCTCGCGCCAGCTCGCCATAACTCGAGGCTCCAACTCGGCTAAGTGGGAGCCCTGCTTTACAGAAGGAGAGAAGAGGTTTAAATGATGCTTGGCAGCATCAGAAATTAAAATCATTGAATTATTGCCATCCACTTTTGAAACATTTTTTAATATTGATTTTTGCAAGAAGCTAGAAACATGGTAATGTAAAATTAACTAATCAAATTTCCAAGTCGACAATCAAAAATCAATATCAACTTTAATTTCAATTTTAGAATCATGGATATTGTTCCGTTTCTGTTTTACTCTTTTGACATGCAACTTGTTCATTAATACTTGCATTGGTGTGAACATTTTGTTGTATCCTAATCCAAGCTTATTATTACCCTCGTCCTCTTTTATTCTCATAAATGGATAATGAATGATTTTGTACATTATAACAAGCATCCTTTGCCTCCTATATAGTGTTTGACTTCTCAGTTTGACAAACAGTGTTTTGGGCACTACACAAACTACCAAATGAGCTTCTAATAGCAATAGACCTGTAGCTAGAGAGAGCACAATAGAAATGTCCAGTTGATTCGGACAAAGAATTGTGATTATTCTGATGATAAGCTAACAGTTCCTGAAAATGAAATGGTGATATTAAGATGATCAAGGTGATGATAATGATGATGATGATGATGATGACGATGATGATGACGATGATGACAAAGATGATGATGTATCATCATCAAGGTATATAATATAACCATAATGATTATACACTAGCATCTACGTCATCCTCCTCATCACCAATATAATCATCATCATCACCATCTCAGTCATTATCAAAACAATCAATACGGTTATGATGAATAATCATGATAGTCTTCGATGTCTTATTGATGCATAATCTCATAAACAATGTTCCTGATCTAATGCTCGTGTTTTGTAGCTAGCATGATTACATGTCTAGTTCTTTCTTTTTCTTGTTTCTTACTGGTGTGTACCCACTCCGTCCCACCCTTCTCTCTCTCTCTCTCTCTCTCTCTATCTTATTCTCTTTCTACATTATCCCATTTCTCTCACTTATATTACTTAACCCTATTCCAACTCTACTTCATGCATTTTCATTTTTCTATTTGTAACAAATACTTTTTTAATTGATACATTTTAAAGATCACACTCAGAGAATGACAAAATACTAATCAAGTATTCTTAATAAAACTTCTATTTAATTAATTGGGCTCATGAAATGAAAACCCAGGTTGACATTGTTTTTTCAAAGGTAATAAAATAATAACAGATACCAGAATGAAAATGAACAAAATAAACATGACTACCAAACTACTCTTCATAGTAAGATGTGTTTCGTCAACGCTTAGCAACTACTCTATGCACTTTTGACAAGTGATATTTCTGATTAAATAAAGTTATATTTGAATAAGATGAAACAATTCCTTTAAATGACAAAGCATGACAATTATTCTCAAAGCCTATTTGGCTATTTCCATAACCAGTTTAAAAAATGTTTGCAAAGTATACAAGCCCAATTTTTTTAAAAACATTCTTAAGCTCGTCTAATCTCATATATTATACTACTCATATGAATAGGAATAGAACCTAAAACAAAATGAAGATACATGAATATAGGCTTACTGTGAAGAATATAACATATTTATATCCCACGAAAATAATTATATTTAACTTTAAATGTTATGTATTTCAACGAAATCATTTTTTTTCCCGATACATGTAATTATCAATTGAGCGTAGTTTACAATCGTAAGAAAATAAAAAGCAACATATTAAAGTTACACATTAAAAAGAAGAGTTTAGTTAAATGACTATAACTGAATATGACGTACATGTAAATAGCATGTGTCGTATGTCGAAATTAAAGAAAAAAGGTTATACAAACAAATTATATAGATACTTCTCACAATAATGATAGCTTGACTTTCTTTAAAACATTCTCTACCAGGAACGCGGCCAATATCGTTGGTAATGATATTAAAACAATAAAGGTTTGCTTGTATGAAAAAATTATTGAGGGATTAATGTAGAAAAGAAAAGTACAACCAAAAGTGGAGATACCGAAAAACAAATCTTCAGAACTGATAACATTTATTAAGGACATGTGGTGTTTTCAGTTTGACGGATTTGAGAAAGATGCATAGCAGTTTGGAAAGGTGTTTGACAGCCTATAGAAAAGAAATAACTTAAAAAAGTCATACTCTACGATTGGATATAGATGATTTAATATAAGGTTTATCGAATCGCCTGCACATGTATCTGTTTTCAGTACATGTAAAGCAATGTATCATGTTTTAGCATGCATTCACAACAGTATCGCAATAAAAAGAATACATCAATAATATAAGTCAATTATAATCAATATTAATTCAATCCCTTCGATTAATTAAACCATGCACAACTTCAAAAGATTAGGTCACAACCCTCAATGTTCTAGCTACATTTACACATCACTGACATCATATAGATAAAAACCTACTTTGAACATGATAACATGATAACACGCGATAACTATGGACATAGAGGAAAATCTGTCTAATCTTATTCTTATCGATGTCAAGATTTTTTTTGTAAGGATAACATTTCCTCGCTGTTTCAAAGTGAGACTTTGTATCGAAAGGGAAGACATGTATTGTTTCTTTTTCTTCTACAATTAGTAGTCATTTCTCAATCCATGCTTCATTTTGATCACATATCGGGTACATTGAATATTGGTTCCACATGAAAGCTTCAAAAACAATTTCATTAAATTCGAAATTAATCAAATATAAATATTAAAAACATAAATAAGATAAGGTTCATCCAGTATATTGAAAATAGTTTGTACCCCAGAAATACTCTTAAAACGTGTTGTTAAATTACTAAAGAAAATATGTAAATTACTATGATTCTGATTTTGATTATTATATTTAGAAAATATTGTGTAATTATTGAAAGGTGAAAAATTATTTTATTCTACTTTATTTTATTTTATATTAAGGATAACCAATCCGTTAGCATTCAATATGTAAAACAAATTCCTTTGTGAAAAATAGAGATGCTTTACTTACAACTGAGTTATGTGAACAATCAAATAATCCTTTATTACGTTGAGGCTAATTAATTTCTGCAGTATGAGGAATTGCATTTTTTTTAACTGATGATTCATACAATAAATCTCTTCTTGTACACAAACAGCTTGTCTCCGTTACAAACTACATGGTTACCAGAAGGAGTTACGAGGCATGGGATAATAGTGTAGATGTATCGGTATAAGTGCTTGTATTGCACAATGTTCCGTTCCTCGATGATACCATCACATGACACCTGATCAACTGTGCAGGTAGTATTACTCTTGTCATCCGTGTGTGTGATATAGAGTGTGTTTGTCAGTTTGTCAATGCGTAAACATGACCACACCCAATCATCAGAATGTATGACAGCCTTCTCTTCTCCTGATCGTGAGATGACAGTAAATTCATTTTCATCTGTATTCACAACGATATCACCCGATGACAAGGCTTGTATCCCACCACACACCTCCTTGTCCTGCATCGTAATAGTGGAAACTATCTTACCATCAGAAGGGTTGATGACGTATATATTAGACTGATAGAACTCAGCAGCGAGGATCATCCCAACCCTGTCAACATCAACATACACATTAGTATCACCATCTCTGTCATTCCTCGGTATGCTGATGTTTCTAATCACCTTCCATTGTCTGTCATAGAGAGTGATGCATCCATCCACACTGTCGCCCTTGTAGTCGCATCTCTCCTTACCACATACTATTATGTTGCTGTCTATGGGGGCACATGATGTAATATACACATCACCATCTCCTTCAATTACTTTCTTTGTGTGCTCAGTGCTGATATTTGTAACATACGTGGTATTGTTCTTGATGTCCAATACACATATCTCATCATCACTGATCAAACCCTGCATCTGAGGGTGATCATCATTCGATGGAATGTGGATTGACTTGACAAGCTCCCATTTACCGATATAGCCATCAATTCTCCTGAAGTGTTCCCCACCTACTTCACCCTTGAAAAACTTCACTTTCTGAACTTCACGTTGTATTCTGTCAAGACATTTCCTAACATCTTGATGAATATTCAAATTTAAATTGTCATCAATTGATGCAAGTACTTGAGGAGCTTCATTCACTAATGTTTTGTCATCTTGTTTGATTCGTTTGATCGTGGCGTCAATATTATCGAATGTGCCGATTGCATGCTGATTCTTACTTTGAAGATCTGTGATCTTTTTGGAAACTACTTCGCTGATTGCCTTTGTCTCTGATAATACTTTCGCTTGGCTTTCTTCGATGATTAGCTGCTGCTTTTCTTTCTCAGCATTGCATCCTTTGATCCGTCTGTCCCTCTTCATGTTAATAATACGAATTTCCTCATCCGCCTCCTCGTTGATGAGACGGATCTTCTTTTCCTCATCATCATTCACACTCTTTGATTCGTCTTTGTGTGTGGACCTAACCTCATCGTTGACTATCTGTAGATGATTACTTGTAGAAGTCGCACTGGACTCTATTTTAGAGTCAAGCTTTTTCAGCTGTTTCTTTGTTTCTTCTATTTCTTGCTGTTTATCATCCAGTCTTCTCATCCTCTCAAGGATGACATCCTCGATGTCGTCTAACTCGCATGGTTTCTGGCCGTGATCTTTGGTCGCACATCGGTGACAAATAGAAATATCATGCTTTTTACAGTAAAACACGACTGGCTCAGCGTGCTTGTCACATGACCACTTCATGTCATGACCTTTTCTTGTTCTCAATTGAGTCCGGTTTTCTGGAGGAAACCTTGACGCCATGGCGTGTAGTGTGTAACATAAAAGATGTAGCTGTAATAAGAATAAGAATGGATGCATTATACATCATGAGAAAACAAGGAGCTATACAAAATCACCGCAAAACATTAAGGAATGGTGATTGTATTATTGCTCAGTCGTACTTAGTAAAATTATAGCTTATGACACATAAAAGTGGATTTATAATTATGAAAGTATGCCATATTCTATGTTATGCAAAACTGTATTAAAAGTCATAACAAACTTTAATGGTGCAGAATTAACACTTAATTACCATTGGTGCTTGCGCCTGCGCATGTTTGTCTTTAACTGTACGCGAACGCAGGCCCACACACTTTGCACATGCATGAAACAATTATGGCTTGTCCTGATTTTCATGACAATTAACATCGTTTTACTAGCATCAAACATGAAATCGTTCGCAGAATGCTACCCCAGGATACGAAGCCTCTCTATACGCGGCAATCCTACATTTTATCGCTACATTCTTCAGAGCTGCCAAGTAGTACGTTTTAAATGTATTAATACGTTTTTTGGGGGGGGGAAATACGTCTGTACGTTTTGCTGTGCCAAAATACGTTTTTTGAAAGTTTCGAGTATGGCTGTGCGAACGTGGCTAGCAGCTGGCTGTGAGAACCAGCATATGCATAGTTTTGCTATTGCTTTGTGTTGGCGATTCCTGCAGCGCGCACGCATGTATGGAAGCAGGAGACCGTCAAAAACATGGATATACGTCGTGTCGTAATTCGAATTGCCACACTACCTAAATAATTACGTCGTGTAGTAATTCGAATTGCCACACTACCTAAATAATTACGTCGTGTCGTAATTCGAATTGCTACACGGTACGTAATTCCGAATTACTGCCCAACGATTTAACGTCATGACGTTAAATGAATTAACTACACGACGGTAAATAATTAAGGTCGTGTAGCAATTCAAATTACTACACGACCTAAAAAATTACGTAGTGTTGTAATTCGAATTAACACACGACCTAAATAATTACGTCATGTTGTAATTAATTACTGCTCAATGATTTAACGTCGCGTAGTTAAATCATTTAATGTCGTGTATTTAATTCATTTAACGTCGTGTAGTTAAATCAACCAATGAGGTCTTTCGTAATATATGCGATGCGAAGATCATATTTGCGCGCCAAAAATGTATACGATGCACGTTCGTGCGCGCTATAGTAGTGGCCAGTCTTCGCATCGCATATATTACGAACATTGGTTGATTTAACTACACGACGTTAAATGAATTAACTACACGACGTCAAATGATTTAACTACACGACGTTAAATCGTTGAGCAGTAATTAATTACAACACGACGTAATTATTTAGGTAGTGTGGCAATTCGAATTACTACACGACGTAATTATTTAGGTCGTGTATAGTAATTTGAATTGCTACACGACCTTAATTATTTACCGTCGTGTAGTTAATTCATTTAACGTCATGACGTTAAATCGTTGGGCAGTAATTCGGAATTACGTACCGTGTAGCAATTCGAATTACGACACAACGTAATTATTTAGGTAGTGTGGCAATTCGAATTACTGCTTCCATACGCATGTACATTGCACACAATACAGGGGATGTACACCACTAAAAGACGAGCGCATTTCCCCAGGCCATGCATACACACGCTAATGACATATCAGTGCACTGCACTACACACACAGTGTCAGTACAAGAAAGTCCCGATCTTACTTCCAAAAATCCATTCCAAAAGCCAATTTTTGCTGTCAAAAATGCGGAATCAGAGCCATATTTCCAAAGCTCACGGGGGTTTAGCCCAGTTTTAAGAAACAGCTTTACCCGAAAAGCGCTAAAAATAAAGAAATCAGCGATTTTGTTACCAGTTTTTTCGCCTATCGCAAGCTCTTTGAGTGTGATGGTAATCATGGTATCTTCAAAAAGCCAAATGAAAAACGAACACCGGACCTGCTGATGCATTGACTTTATATGTACAAAGTTGATTGCAATTCTAGACTTGCCTTGATTCGACCGCAATGAAGCACCAATAGGTGCCCCAACTTCGGCATAGAACATCATCGTGTGTTGCGCCGCAATTCAGTGGCCCTCGTACTCATTGACTTAAATTCTTACAGTTTTAAATAATGGATTTTTCCGATAAAGTAGGTAAATATATTTAACAAATCATTTTTTTTTTTTTTGTATTAATTTCTTTTTTGTATTAATTTTTTTTTTTTTTTTCTTCAAATGACAGGTCGGCAGCTCTCAATGATAGAAAGCGTTTTTATTCAAAAAAACATGATTGCAGTAGCATTTTATAGGGAAAAAGCATGCATACACTCTCAATAGACTATCAAGCATATATCTTCCCAAATCCAGAGAACAAACCTTAACGCCTTTCCTGAGTTGTCTGAAAATGAAGTATAATATAAATTACGTTAGAAGGATAAGGAGACGCTTATAGCTCTCAATGTATGCAAATATAATCAATCTTTATTTACATATCAAGATAAGATGCATTTTAATGGAAAAGTGGACTTATTCTTCAAAAAAAAATTAAGAGTCGTATTTGAAAAATAGTGATACTTTGAACACACCAGTTCATAAAGAATATGCATGTGTATGCTTACAGTAGAAACTTGTACTCTCTAAGAATAACATGAGAAAAGAGTTATTGCACTGTTCAGTGACATACCGCAATAAAGATCAATCTTTTTTCTTTATTCATCGTTAATGCAACTGAAATAGGGCCTCATTATTTGAACGTCGGTAATCTGGATATTTCTCAGTGTAAACAACGCCCTCTAAAGTAGCATTTGATTTTGTGAATCTTTACAATATTTATTAAAATTGTACACATTAATTATATTATGATGCGCTATTTAGGGTGCACCCAAAATACATCAAGCCCCTGTGGCTTTTACAGATGTGCCTTTTTCATCCTATACGTTTAGTAGATTCAATTATGTCTTCTTTTTCATTTCTTTTTCTTTCTTTTTCCAATGTATATATTTATTTTTTAAAGTATTTTTCTTTGGCTATGTTTTACAACAATGTATATGTTACTTTTTATGTGATTGGAATCAAATTAAGTTCAATTCAATTCATTGAAGGAGATATGGTTTTGAAATTAGTGATGAGTTTGAGGGTCTTATTTGCTTCCTAATGAACTTTTTCCAATCAGGTTATATAACATAAAATCTTGATTTGTTTTCAATACGTTTATTTTGTATTGTAATAACGAGTGAGTATAACTGTATAAATCATGGGCGTAGATCTGTAATTGATACCTATTGTTCAGGGGGGATGATCTATTCATTCATCCGGTCCCCCCCTGAACAATAGGTTTTGCGTAAATAAGGATTGACGCCCGTGGTATAAATAATTATATCGTTCCACTTACAACTTCACAGTTTATTTGCGAAATTGAACATAGTTTTGATATAACTTCATTCCTTTATAATGTACTGAATTATTCTTATTTATTTGTGTCTACTTTTTTTCATGGCATAATCAAATTAAAGAATAAAAGCGCCAATGAGAGATAAAGAAAGATCTTTTTTTCTATGCTATGAACTTTGAAGAAGAGCAATTCATCTACTATATTTAAGCATATATCCTATTGCTATCCATGTTCATGGGTGGGAGTGGGGTGGGGTGGGGTGGTCTAAGTTCTCTGATAGGAAGACTAGGGCGGATGAATTCCTTTCTTTCCATGAATTATAGGGATTTAACTTTCTTTTCTTTTCAATTAAAAAAAAAAAAAATCTATTTCCTCTATATTACTATAATTTCACTTCTAAAATCTAACAACTATGATCGAGTTTGTCCATGATTGTATTAATACAGTTTTATATTGTATAGTTTTATTTCATTTTTAATTATGAAAAAAAATTATTTTATGGACAATTTCAGAAAGTATTCAGAATTGTTTTTTGTAATATACTCTATGATTACAAAATATTGAATCTTTCTGGGGTATCCCCTCTCCATCCACCCTCCCTCTCGCTCTCACTCTCTCACTCTCTTTAATCTCTAACTCTTTCTCTTTTATTTTACATCCACATTATCCCATTTCTGTCCCTTATATCACTTGACCCTATTCCACGTAGCGACCGAGCGATGCCCTAAAAACAAGCGGTGCCCGGCCGCCGCTCGGTGCCTGGGCAAAATTGGCTCAAAACTCGCCGTCCGGCCGCCAAGCAGGATACTTTTAGGTGATGAGACCATAGCTTAAGCCGGTCTATTCGCTATATAAAACTACCTAGTTGGAGTTCAGTGCGTCTATTCGATACTGAACACAGCAAATTTTCATCTCTTGGTGAGACTCTTTTAACTATTGCATCATGTTCTCTATGATTACGAAATATTGTATCTTTCTGGGGTCTCCCCTCTCCATCCACCCTCTCTCTCCCGCTCACTCTCTCTCTCTCTTCTATCTCTAACTCTTTCTCTTTTATTGTATATCCACATTATCCCTTTTCTGTCCCTTATATCACTTAAATCTATTCCACGTACGGAGACCGATTTCTATGCACTGTGTCCATACATACCTCAGTTCGGTCCTTTCATGCTGTCTTTCCGGTCTAGATCGACTGCAATAATGACCATCTTGTCCTCAAATTGAGGACAAAATATTTTGTTACAATATGAGGAGTTTACTAAAAACATAGGCATTACAGAAGGAGAGAAGAGGGTTAAAGGGATAGTTGAGCTCTGTTTTCAGACCGCAAATGCCTTCAAAGTGCATGGTTATTGCTCTTATTCTTATCTATGACATTTATAGTGCCCTTTTAGAACCTAAAATTGCTATGAAGGTAATTTTAGACCCCAAAATGTGTGAAATTTAGCCAATACGGTCATACCAATTCAGCTCCACTTAAAAAAAAAAAACATGGTGACCGTTAATTAATTATTTAATTAAAAGTAACAATACACGAGCCGGCTAATTGTGGGTGATTTTAGGCAACACGAAAATGCCAACAAAAAAGCCAACATAGGCATTGGCTGAAATAAGACGTAAAAGGTGTTATTTCGTATTTTCTAACGTTTTTTTCAAATGTTTCAAAATATCTAATATTTGTGGGGGTACACAAGTATTAGATATTGTTACATTTCAGCCGTCTCTGAACTGATTTTGATCAAACAAAGATGATTTTGTCATTTAAATATTATGTTCTTTCAAATTTGACACTCAGTTTTTCATTATCTCACAAAAAAAATATTTTGTGTAGCGCCCTCTGCAACAGAACTCAACTATCCCTTCAAATGATGCTTGGCAGCATCAGAAATTAAAATCATTGAATTATTGCCATCCACTTTTGAAACATTGAAACATTTTTTAACATTGATTTTTGCAAGAAGCTAGAAACATGGTCATGTAAAATTAACTAATCAAATTTCCAAGTTGACAATCAAAAATCAATATCAACTTTAATTTCAATTTTAGAATCATGGATATTGTTCCGTTTCTGTTTTACTCTTTTGACATGCAACTTGTTCATTAATACTTGCATTGGTATGAACATTTTGTTGTATCCTAATCCAAGCTTATTATTACCCATGTCCTCTTTTATTCTCATAAATGGATAATGAATGATTTTGTACATTATAACAAGCATCCTTTGCCTCCTAAATAGTGTTTGACTTCTCAGTTTGACAAACAGTGTTTTGGGCACTACACAAACTACCAAATGAGCTACTAATAGCAATAGACCTATAGCTAGAGAGAGCACAATAGAAATGTCCAGTTGATTCGGACAAAGAATTGTGATTATTCTGATGATAAGCTAACAGTTCCTGAAAATGAAATGGTGATATTACGATGATCAAGGTGATGATAATGATGATGAAAAAGATGATGATGTATCATCACCAAGGTATATAATATAACCATAGTGATTATACACTAACATCCTCGTCATCCTCCTCATCACCAATATAATCATCATCATCACCATCTTAGTCATTATCAAAACAATCAATACGGTTATGATGAATAATCCTGATAGTCTTCGATGTCTTATTGATGCATAATCTCATAAACAATGTTCCTGATCTAATGCTCGTGTTTTGTAGCTAGCACGATTACATGTCTAGTTCTTTCTTTTTCTTGTTTCTTACTGGTGTGTACCCACTCCGTCCCACCCTTCTCTCTCTCTCTCTCTCTCTCTATCTTATTCTCTTTCTACATTATCCCATTTCTCTCACTTATATTACTTAACCCTATTCCAACTATACTTGATGCATTTTCATTTTTCTATTTGTAACAAATACTTTTTTATTTGATACATTTTAAAGATCACACTCAGAGAATGACAAAATACTAATCAAGTATTCTTAATAAAACTCCTATTTAATTAATTGGGCTCATGAAATGAAAACCCAGGTTGACATGGTTTTCTTTGCAAAGGTCAAAGGTAATAAAATAATAACAGATACCAGAATGAAAATGAACAAAATAAACATGACTACCAAACTACTCTTTGCACTTTTGACAAGTGATATTTCTGATTAATAAAGTTATATTTGAATAAGATGAAACAATTCCTTTAAATGACAAAGCATGACAATTATTCTCAAAGCCTATTTGGCTATTTCCATAACCAGTTTAACAAATGTTTGCAAACTATACAAGCACAATTCTTTTTGTTTTTTTTTGTTTAACATTCTTAAGCTCGTCTAATCTCATATGTTATACTACTTATATGTATAGGAATGAAACCTGAAACAAAATGAAGATACATGAATATAGGCTTACTGTGAAGAATATAACATATTTATATCCCACGAAAATAATTATATTTAACTTTAAATGTTATGTATTCAACGAAATCATGTGTTTTCCAATACATGTAATGATCGATCGAGCGTAGTTTACAATCATAAGAAAATAAAAAGCAACATATTAAAGTTACACATTAAAAAGAAGAGTTTACATAAATGACTATAACTGAATATAACGTAGATAGCATATGAAGTGTGTCGAAATTAAAGAAAAAAAGGTTATAATAGCTAGTTCTTATATAGCGCTTTTCAGGACCGAAGGCCCTCTCAAAGCGCTTTACAGATATATATATTATTACCCCGGTCATAGGATTCAGGCTTACCCGCACACAATGTATGCACATTCTCTACTCCCTGGGGAGCATTCCAGCCGGGCGTCTTTTTTACAAGCGCACACTTGCTAATCTAACCACATTAGCTTTCGCATCCTACCGGGTACCCATTTAACACCTTGGTGGAGAGTGGCAAATATAGATCAATGTCTTGCCAAAGGACTTTAGTGCCGCGGTGGGACTTGAACTGCGAACCTTGTGATCTACCAGGAACGGGGCCAATATCGTTGGTAATGATATCAAAAAAGGTTTGCTCGTATGAAAAAATTATTGAGGGATCAATGTAGAAAAGAAAAGTACAACCATAAGTGGAGATACTGAAAAACAAGTCTACAGAACTGATAAGATTTATCAAGGACATGTGGTGTTTTCAGTTTGACGGATTTGAGAAAGATGCATAGCAGTTTGGAAAAGTGTTTGACAGCGGTAAGAAAAGAAATAACTTAAAAAAGTCATACTCTGCGATTCGATATAGATGGTTTAATATAAGGTTTATCAAATCGCCTGCACATGTATCTGTTTTCAGTACATGTAAAGCAATGTATCATGTTTTAGCATGCATTCACAACAATATCGCAATAAAAAGTATACATCAATGACATAAATCAATTATAATCAATATGAATTCAATCCCTCAATTAATTAAACCATGCACAACTTCAAAAGATTAGGTCATAACCCTCCATGTTCTAGCTACATTTACACATCACTGCATGACATCATATAGATAAAACCTACTGTGAACATGAACGATTTGGGACAAAATATGCCCCTTCAAAACCCCAACTGAAATCTCATAACTTTGGGCATAGAGGAAAATCTGTCTAATCTTAATCTTATCAATGTCAAGATTTTTTTTGTAAGGATAACATTTCCTCACTGTTTCAAAGTGGCTAAGCCTATTGAGACTTAGTATCGAAAGGGAAGACATGTATTGTTTCCTTTTCTTCTACAGTTAGTAATCATTTCGCAATCCATGCTTCATTTTGTTCGCATACCATACATTGAATATTGGTCCACATGAAAGCTTCAAAAACAATTTCCTTAAATTCAAAATTAATCAAATATAAATATTAAAAACATAAATAAGATAAGGTTCATCCAGTATATTGAAAATAGTTTGTACCCCAGAATTACTCTCAAAACGCGTTGTTCAATTACTAAAGAAAATATATAAATTACTATGATTCTGATTTTGATTATTATATTTAGAAAATATTGTGTAATTATTGAAAGGTAAAAAATGATTTTATTCCGCGTAAGGAGCTTGTAACAACTTCTTAAAAGTCGCCGAGATTTTGAAGTAATGTAAAGGATAACCAATCCGTTAGCATTCAATATGTAAAACAAATTCCTTTGGAAAAATAGAGATGCTTTACTTTCAACTGAGTTATGTGAACAATCAAATAATCCTATATTACGTTGAGGCTAATTAATTTCTGCAGTATGAGGAATTGCATCTATTGTATCTGATGACTCATACAATAAATCTCTTCTTGTACACAAACAGCTTGTCTCCGTTACAAGCTACAAGGTTACCAGAAGGAGTTACGAGGCATGGGTTACCGTAGTCGCATCGATCTGATTTCTTGTATTGCACGATCTTCCGTTCCTGGATGATACCATCACATGACACCTGATCAACTGCGTAG
This sequence comes from Strongylocentrotus droebachiensis, assembly GCA_035222895.1. NCBI lineage: Eukaryota > Metazoa > Echinodermata > Echinoidea > Camarodonta > Strongylocentrotidae > Strongylocentrotus > Strongylocentrotus droebachiensis. The sequence goes on from JAVYIG010008966.1 coordinate 25,994, forward strand.
ATAGTATTACTGTCGTCATCCGAGTGTGAGATATAGAGTGTGTTTGTCAGTTGGTCATTGTGTAACCATGACCACACCCAATCATCAGAATGTATGACAGCCTTCTCTTCCCCTGATCGTGAGATGACAGTAAATTCATCATCATCTGTTTTCACAACGATATCACCTGATGACAAGGCTTGTATCTCACCATATACCTCTTTGCCCTGTATCGTAATAGTGATTACTATCTTACCATCAGCAGGGTTGATGACGTATATATTAGACTCATTGAACTCAGCAGCGAGGATCATCCCGTCCCTGTCAACATCAACGTACACACCAGCATTACTATAGTCGTCATTCCTTGGTATGCTGATGTCTCTAATCACCTTCCATTGTCTATCATAGAGAGTGATGCATCCATCCACACTGTCACCCTCGCAGTCCCATCTGCTCTTACCACATACTATTACGTTGCTGTCTATGGGGGCGCATGATGTAATACACACGTTACCATCTCCTTCAATAACTTTCTTTGTGTGCTCAGTGCTGATATTTGTAACATACATGGTTTTGTTCTTGTTGTCCAATACACATATCTCATCATCACTGATCAAACCACACATCCCAGGGTAATTATCAACAATCGATGAAATGTGGATTGACTTGACAAGCTCCCATTTACCGATATAGCCATCAATTCTCCTGAAGTGTTCCCCGCCTACTTCACCCTTGACAAACTTCACTTTCTGAACTTCACGTTGTATTCTGTCAAGACAGTCGCTAACATCTTGATGAATATTCAAATTTAAATTGTCATCAATTGATGCGAGTACTTGAGGAGCTTCATTCACTAATGTTTTGTCATCTTGTTTGATTCGTTTGATCGTGGCGTCAATATTATCAAATGTGCCGATTGCATGCTGATTCTTACTTTGAAGATCTGTGATCTTGTTGGAAACTACTTCACTGATTGCCTTTGTCTCTGATAATACTTTCGCTTGGCTTTCTTCGATGATTAGCTGCTGCTTTTCTTTCTCAGCATTGCATCCTTTGATCCGTCTGTCCCTCTTCATGTTAATAATACGAATTTCCTCATTCGCCTCCTCGTTGATGAGACAGATCTTCTTTTCCTCATCATCATTCACACTCTTTGATTCGTCTTTGTGTGTGGACCTAACCTCATCATTGACTATCTGAAGATAATTACTTGTAGAAGTCGCACTGGACTCTATTTTAGAGTCAAGCTTTTTCAGCTGTTTCTTTGTTTCCTCTATTTCTTGCTGTTTATCATCCAGTCTTCTCATCCTCTCAAGGATGACATCCTCGATGTCGTCTAACTCACATGGTTTCTGGCCGTGATCTTTGGTTGCACATCGGTGACAAATAGAAATATCATGCTTTTTACAGTAAAACGCGACTGGCTCAGCGTGCTTGTCACATGACCACTTCATGTCATGTCCTTTTCTTGCTCTCAATTGAGTCCGGTTTTCTGGAGGAAACCTTGACGCCATGGCGTGTAGTGTGTACATAAAAGATGTAGCTGTAATAAGAATAAGAATGGATGCATTATACATCATGAGAAAAACAAGGAGCTATACAAAATCACCGCAAAATATTAAGGAATGGTGATTGGATTATTTCTCAGTCGTACTTACATGTAGTAAAATTATAGCTTATAATACATAAAAGTGGATTTATAATTATGAAAGTATGCCATATTTTATGTTATGCAAAACTGTATTAAAAGTCATAACAAACTTTAATGGCTCGGAATTAACACTTAATTACCATTGGTGCTTGCGCCTGCGCATGTTTGTCTTTAACTGTACGCGAACGCAGGCCCACACACTTTGCACATACATGAAACAATTATGGCTTGTCCTGATTTTCATGACAATTAACATCGTTTTACTAGCAACAAACATGACATCAGTCTCAGAATGCTACCCCAGGATACGAAGCCTCTCTATATGCGGCCATCCTACATTTTATCGCTACATTCTTTGTAATAAAGGTAGCTGGCTTTCATAATGATTATTTTAAAAAATTGCAATAAGTTTCTTTCTTTTCACAACACCAATAACAAAAGAGGCAAGAACAAAAACTTACTTTTCAATTTGTTTTATTTGAAGACATGTGAAACAATATTAAGTCTAAATAAACGAAGTTATGCCAGTATTCAACAATTCAGATCACTGCAAAAATCCAGAGAACAAACTAGTGACTTGTTGGATTGAAAACAAAAGATGTTATACATCGCAAGAGAAGTATAAGAAGCTACTAAATGCCTACGCTGTTTGCTTTAGAAAGATTATCGTTATTTACATATCAAAATATGAGATATTGCTTTACGGGTACATAGTCTTTTATCACTTAATCAGTTATTATCTTTTTGATTTGTAACAATAGTGATACTTTGGACACATCAATGATAAGAATGACTCGACCTGAATCAAGTTCCGATGTTTGTTTTCATTGATATATTACATCTAAAGTCCATTAGTGTGTTTGCTACCGAAGAACTTTAAGAGTGAGAGAGAGAGAGAGAGAAGGCAATAACAGACACACAGAGAGAGAGAGCTTATTTAATCCAGCTCCTATTCCATTGTTAAACGGTACTGTATACTCTACCTAGTGATTCCTCAATAGGTAACGACTATTGCTCAACTTCCCGAAGCCCCCCCCCCCTTCTCTCTCTCTCTCTCTCTCTCTCTCTCATCTATCACTAATACTCTCCTCTTTCTACCTATCTCTCTTTGACTCTGTCACCCAGTATCTTGATCTGTCACCCAGTATCTTGATTTGGCGCGTATTCAGTACAATTTTCAACCGCTCTTTCTTTCATTAATCGCGTCATAAATACGATTGTAAAGACACATGTTGCAGAGAGTAAGTTATTTTATTCTTTAATTGACGGAGCTGATAGGGGGAAAGGGGCCTAAACAATGATTATTGAATATTCCAGGATAACACATCTAATGCTGAAGAACTTTGTATTTTCAATGTAAAAATGCCTTACCTAAATGCTTAGAACAATTTTTTCTTTGATTTCTTATTTCTTTCCACGGCCAGAGTAAAAAGAAAAGAAATAGTTATGACAATAATAACCTGTTTAGATCATACAATTACAGCGGGGCAGGAGTCTGAGGACCCTGAGAAACATAGACTTATATTTAATTTGCTTTCATTTACAGTTTTATTACTCTTCCTTATTATGCCAGAAGATAATTACCTCCCTCTTATCTTATTTTGTCGACAATGTCAACGACAACGACTTGACAGGCGAAGCATGCATACACCCTCATTAGACTATCACGCATATATCTTCCCAAATCTAGAGAACAAACCATAACGCCTTTCCTGAGTTGTCTGAAAATGAAGTATAATATAAATTACGTTAGAAGGATAAGGAGAAGCTTATAGCTCTCAATGTATGCAAATATAATCAATCTTTATTTACATATCAAGATAAGATACATTTTAATGGATAAGTGGACTTATTCTAAAAACAAAAATTAAGAGTCGTATTTGAAAAATAGTGATACTTTGAACACACTAGTTCATAAAGAATATGCATGTGTATGCTTACCGTAGAAACTTGTACTCTCTAAGAATAACATGAGAAAAGAGTTATTTACACTGTTCAGTGACATACCACAATAAAGATCAATCTTTTTTCTTTATTCATCGTTAATGCAACTGAAATAGGGCCTCATTATTTGAACGTCGGTAATCTGGATATTTCTCAGTGTAAACAACGCCCTCTAAAGTAGCATTTGATTTTGTGAATCTTTACAATATTTATTAAAATTGTACACATTAATTATATTGTGATGCGCTATTTAGGGTGCACCCAAAATACATCAAGCCCCAGTGGCTTTTACAGATGCGCCTTTTTCATCCTATACGTTTAGTAGATACAATTATGTCTTCTTTTTCATTTCTTTTTCATTTCTTTTTCCAATGTATATATTTATTTTTCAATGTATTTTTCTTTGGCTATGTTTTACAACAATGTATAATGTTACTTTTTATGTGATTGGAATCGAATTAAAGATAGTGTTGAGTTCTGGTCATGCGATTGCATTGTGAAAGAAAAGGTGTGGAATCTATCAGAAAAGGTTGATCATCTAGTATATAAGTATTCGTGTGTATTGCAAGGTTCTGGAATCATCAAAATGATAAGAAATTTGGCCAAATCTGGGCAAAGTTACAAGCACTGTACACAGAATGATGTATATGGGACTACACCAGCACATGGCGAAAAAAACCTACCCCCCGATTTTTACTATGTTTCATGTCATATTTAGAATATGAAGGCATTTGAAGAGCCATGCTTTTCAGGGAACATGTTTAATCTGATGTTCTTCCACCCTTGCATAATAACAATGATAACGCTCACAAATTGTTTTTTACCTCTTCCCAGAACTCAACTTTCTCTTTAAGTTCAATTCAATTCATTGAAGGAGATATGGTTTTGAAATAAGTGATGAGTTTGAGGGTCTTATTAAGGTAGATAATAGCCTATAGAGTCGGCAGTCTGGTTTGTTATGGAAGACATGTTGTTTATTCAACTAACACGGATACCGGATATTCGGGTATCGCATATCGTAACATCCCCCTTCCTCTGGAAAGATTGGGAATCAGTGAACATCACTGATCAACGAATATAAACATATTGCTTTGAAAACAATACTTTTGGTAGTATGCAAGCTTTGGTTATTTGCTTCCTAATGAACTTTTTCCAATCAGGTTATATAACATAAAATCTTGATTTGTTTTCAATACGTTTCTTTTGTATTGTAATAACGAGTGAGTATAACTGTATAAATAATTATATCGTTCCACTTTCAACTTCACAGTTTATTTGCGAAATTGAACATAGTTTTGATATAACTTCATTCCTTTATAATGTATTGAATTATTCTTATTTATTTGTGTCTACTTTCTTTCATGGCATAATCAAATTAAAGAATAAAAGCGCCAATGAGAGATAAAGAAAGATCCTTTTTTCTATGCTATGAACTTTGAAGAAGAGCAATTAATCTACTATATTTAAGCATATATCCTATTGCTATCCAGGTTCATGGTGGGAGTGGAGTGGGGTGGGGTGGTATAAGTTCTCTGATAGGAAGACTAGGGCGGATGAATTCCTTTCTTTCCATGAATTATAGGGATTTAACTTTCTTTCTTTTCTTTTCAATTTAAAAAAAAAATATCTATTTCCTCTATATTACTATAATTGCGACCGAGCGATGCCCTAAAAACAAGCGGTGCCAGGGCGGCCGCCGCTCGGTGCCTGGGCGATATTGGCTCAAAACTCGCCGCCCGGCCACCGAGCAGGCTACTTTTAGGTGATGTGACCATAGCTTAAGCCGGTCTTTTCGCTATATAACACTACCTAGTTGGAGTTCAGTGCGTCTATTCGATAACACAGCAAATTGTCATCTCTTGGCGAGATTCTTTAAATATTGCATCATGTTCTCTGTGATTACGAAATATTGTATCTTGCTGGGGCCTCCCCTCTCCATCCACCCTCTCTCTCCCTCTCACTCTCTCTCTCTCTCTCTTCTATCTCTAACTCTTTCTCTTTTATTGTATATCCACATTATCCCCTTTCTGTCCCTTACCGTATATCACTTAACCCTATTCCACGTACTGAGACCTATTTCTATGCACTGTGTCCATGCATACCTGAGTTCGGTCCTTTCATGCTGTCTTTCCAGTCTAGATCGACTGCAATAATGACCATCATGTCTTCAAATTGAGGAAAAAATATTTCATTACAATATGAGGAGTTTACTAAAGACATAGGCATTAAGCAGGGCTCCCACTTAGCCGAGTTGGAACCTCGAGTTGTGGCGAGCTGGCGCGATCTTATATGGCAAGCCGATTTCGTGATATCAGGAATTCGATTTTGTGATATCAAAAAATATGTTTTAATGATAAAACGGCTTGCCATAAGCTCGCGCCAGTTTGCCACAACTCGAGGCTCCAACTCGGCTAAGTGGGAGCCCTGCTTTACAGAAGGAGAGACGAGGGTTAAATGATGTTTGGCAGCATTTGAAAATAAAATCATTGAATTATTGCCATCCACTTTTGAAACATTGAAACATTTTTTAACATTGATTTTTGCAAGAAGCTAGAAACATGGTCATGTAAAATTAACTAATCAAATTTCCAAGTTGACAATCAATATCAACTTTAATTTCAATTTTAGAATCATGGATATTGTTCCGTTTCTGCTTTACTCCTTTGACATGCAACTTGTTCATTAATACTTGCATTGGTATGGACATTTTGTTGTATCCTAATCCAAGCTTATTATTACCCATGTCCTCTTTTATTCTCATAAATGGATAATGAATGATTTTGTACATTATAACAAGCATCCTTTGCCTCCTAAATAGTGTTTGACTTCTCGGTTTGACAAACAGTGTTTTGGGCACTACACGAACGACCAAATGAGCTACTAATAGCAATAGACCTGTAGCTAGAGAGAGCACAATAGAAATGTCCAGTCAATTCGAACAAAGAATTGTGATTATTCTGATGATAAGCTAACAGTTCCTGAAAATGAAATGGTGATATTACGATGATCAAGGTGATGATAATGATGATGATGATGATGACAAAGATGATGATGTATCATCACCAAGGTATATAATATAACCATAGTGATTATACACTAACATCCTTGTCATCCTCCTCATCACCAATATAATCATCATCATCACCATCTCAGTCATTATCAAAACAATCAATACGGTTATGATGAATAATCATGATAGTCTTTGATGTCTTATTGATGCATAATCTCATAAACAATGTTCCTGATCTAATGCTCGTGTTTTGTAGCTAGCATGATTACATGTCTAGTTCTTTCTTTTTCTTGTTTCTTACTGGTGTCTACCCACTCCGTCCCACCCTTCTCTCTCTCTCTCTCTCTCTCTCTCTATCGTATTCTCTTTCTACATTATCCCATTTCTCTCACTTATATTACTTAACCCTATTCCAACTATACTTCATGCATTTTCATTTTTCTATTTGTAACAAATACTTTTTTAATTGATACATTTTAAAGATCACACTCGGAGAATGACAAATACTAATCAAGTATTCTTAATAAAACTTCTATGTAATTAATTGGGCTCATGAAATAAAAACCCAGGTTGACATGGTTTTTTCAAAGGTAATAAAATAATAACAGATACCAGAATGAAAATGAACAAAATAAACATGACTACCAAACTACTCTTCATAGTAAGATGTGTTTCGTCAACGCTTAGCAACTACTCTTTGCACTTTTGACAAGTGATATTTCTGATTCAATAAAGTAATATTTGAATGAGATGAAACAATTCCTTCAAATGACAAAACATGACAATTATTCTCAAAGCCTATTTGGCTATTTCCATAACCAGTTTAACAATTGTTTGCAAACTATACAAGCCCAATTATCTTTTTATTTAAAAAAAAAAACATTCTTAAGCTCGTCTAATCTCATATGTTATACTACTTATATGAATACGAATGAAACCTAAAACAAAATGAAGATACATGAATATAGGCTTACTGTGAAGAATATAACATATTTATATCCCACAAAAATAATTATATTTAACTTTAAATGTTATGTATTTCAACGAAATCATGTGTTTTCCAATACATGTAATGATCGATTGAGCATAGTTTACAATCAAAAGAAAATAAAAAGCAACATATTAAAGTTACACATTAAAAAGAAGAGTTTACATTTATGACTATAACTGAATATAACGTAGATAGCATAATTATGACGTATGTCGAAATTAAAGAAAAAAGATTATAATAGCTAGTTCTTATATAGCGCTTTTCAGGACCGAAGGCCCTCTCAAAGCGCTTTACAGATATATACCCCGGTCATGTAGGATTCAGGCTTACCCCCGCACACAATGTATGCACATCCTCCACTCCCTGGGGAGCATTCCAGTCAGGCGTCTTTTTTACAAGCGCACACTTGCTAATCTAACCACATTAGCTTTCGCATCCTACCGGGTATCCATTTAACACCTGGGTGGAGAGTGGCAAATGTAGATCAATGTCTTGCCAAAGGACATTAGTGCCGCGGTGGGACTTGAACCGCGAACCTTGTGATCCACAGTCCAGTGACATATCCACTCGTCCACGACACCTCTACACCTCTACGAACAAATTATATAGATACTTCTCACAATAATGAGAGCTTGACTTTCTTTAAAATATTCTCTACCAGGAACGGGCCAATATCGTTGGTAATGATATTAAAACAATAAAGGTTTGCTTGTATGACAAAAATTATTGAGGGATTAATGTAGAAAAGAAAAGTACAACCAGAAGTGAAGATACCGAAAAACAAGTCTACAGAACCGATAAGATTTATCAAGGCCATGTGGTGTTTTCAGTTTGACGGATTTGAGAAAGATGCATAGCAGTTTAATTGGAAAGGTGTTTGACAGCGGTAAGAAAAGAAATAACTTAACAAAGTCATACTCTGCGATTCGATATAGATGGTTTAATATAAGGTTTATCGAATCGCCTGCACATGTATCTGTTTTCAGTACATAGGCCTTCATGTAAAGCAATGTATCATGTTTTAGCATGCATTCACAACAGTATCGCAAAAAAATAATATAAATCAATTATAATCAATATGAATATGAATTCAATCCCTCGATTAATTAAACCATGCACAACTTCAAAAGATTAGATCACAACCCTTCATGTTCTAGCTACATTTACACATCACTGACATCATATAGAACCTACTTTGAACATGAGCGATTTGGGACAAAATATGCCCCTTTAAAACCCCAACTGAAATCTCGCGATAACTTTGGACATAGAGGAAAATCTGTCTAATCTTATTCTTATCGATGTCAAGATATTTTTTTGTATCGAAAGGGAAGACATGTATTGTTTCTTTTTCTTCTACAATTAGTAGTCATTTCTCAATCCATGCTTCATTTTGATCACATATTAGGTACATTGAATATTGGTTCCACATGAAAGCTTCAAAAAGAATTTCATTAAATTCGAAATTAATCAAATATAAATATTAAAAACATAAATGAGATAAGGTTCATCCAGTATATTGAAAATAGTTTGTACCCCAGAAATACTCTCAAAACGCGTTGTTCAATTACTAAAGAAAATATATAAATTACTACGATTCTGATTTTGATTATTATATTTAGAAAATATTGTGTAATTATTGAAAGGTGAAAAATGATTTTATTCCGGATTAGGAGCTTGTAACAACTTCTTAAAAGTCACCGAGATTTTGAAGTAATGTAAAGGATAACCAACCCGTTAGCATTCAATATGTAAAATAAATTCCTTCGTGAAAAATAGAGATGCTTTACTTTCGACTGAGTTATGTAAACAATCAAATAATCCTATATTACGTTGAGGCTGATTAATTTCTGCAGTATGAGTAATTGCATCTATTGTATCTGATGATTCATACAATAAATCTCTTCTTGTACACAAACAACTTGTCTACGTTACAAAGTACAAGGTTACCAGAAGGAGTTACGAGGCATGGGTCAATAGTGTAGACGCGTCGATCTGATTTCTCGTATTGCACGATGTTCCGTTCCTCGATGATACCATTACATGACACCTGATCAACTGCGCAGACAGTACTACTCTTGTCATCAGTGTGTGTGATATAGATTGTGTTTGTCAGTTTGTCAATGTGTAACCATGACCACAACCAATCAGACAATATGTAAGCCTTGTCTTCTCCTGATCGTGAGATGACAGTATATTCATCATCATCTGTATTCACAACGATATCACCTGATGACAAGGCTTGTATTCCACCATATACCTCTCTGCCCTGTATCGTAATAGTGATTACTATCTTACCATCAGCAGGGTTGATGACGTAGATATTAGACTTATTGATCTGAGCAGCAAGGATCATCCCATCCCTGTCAACAACAACATCCACAATAGTATTACTATCGCGGTCATTCCTCGGTATGCTGATGTTTCTAATCACCTTCCATTGTCTGTCATAGAGAGTGATGCATCCATCCACACTGTCACCTTCGCAGTCCAGTCTCCTCTTACCACATACTATTACGTTGCTGTCTATGGGGGCGCATGATGTAATAAGCACGTTACCATCTCCTTCAATGACTTTCTTTGTGTGCTCAGTGCTGATATTTGTAACATACATGTTCTCGTTCCTTACGTCCATCACACATATCTCATCATCACTGATAAAACCACACACCCGAGGGTAATCAACAATCGCTGGAATGTGGATTGACTTGACAAGCTCCCATTTACCGATATAGCCATCAATTCTCCTGAAGTGTTCCCCACCTACTTCACCCTCGACAAACTTCACTTTCTGAACTTCACGTTGTATTCTGTCAAGACAGTTGCTAACATCTTGATGAATATTCAAATTTAAATTGTCATCAATTGATGCAAGTACTTGAGGAGCTTCATTCACTAATGTTTTGTCATCTTGTTTGATTCGTTTGATCGTGGCGTCAATATTATCGAATGTGCCGATTGCATGCTTATTCTTACTTTGAAGATCTGTGATCTTTTTGGAAACTACTTTGCTGATTGCCTTTGTCTCTGATAATAATTTCGCTTGGCTTTCTTCAATGATTAGCTGCTGCTTTTCTTTCTCAGCATTGCATCCTTTGATCCGTCTGTCCCTCTTCATGTTAATAATACGAATTTCCTCATCCGCCTCCTCGTTGATGAGACGGATCTTCTTTTCCTCATCATCATTCACACTCTTTGATTCGTCTTTGTGTGTGGACCTAACCTCATCGTTGACTATCTGAAGATGATTACTTGTAGAAGTCGCACTGGACTCTATTTTAGAGTCAAGCTTTTTCAGCTGTTTCTTTGTTTCCTCTATTTCTTGCTGTTTATCATCCAATCTTCTCATCCTCTCAAGGATGACATCCTCGATGTCGTCTAACTCACATGGTTTCTGGCCGTGATCTTTGGTCGCACATCGGTGACAAATAGAAATATCATGCTTTTTACAGTAAAACGCGACTGGCTCAGCGTGCTTGTCACATGACCACTTCATGTCATGACCTTTTCTTGCTCTCAATTGAGTCCGGTTTTCTGGAGGAAACCTTGACGCCATGGCGTGTAGTGTGTACATAAAAGATGTAGCTGTAATAATAATTAGAATGGATGCATTATACATCATGAGAAAAACAAGGAGCTATACAAAATCACCGCAAAACATTAAGGAATGGTGATTGGATTATTGCTCAGTCGTACTTAGTAAAATTATAGCTTATGACACATAAAAGTGGATTTATAATTATGAAAGTATGCCATATTCTATGTTATGCAAAACTGTATTAAAAGTCATAACAAACTTTAATGGTGCGGAATTAACACTTAATTACCATTGGTGCTTGCGTCTGCGCATGTTTGTCTTTAATTGTACGCGAATGCAGGCCCACACACTTTGCACATGCATGAAACAATTATGGCTTGTCCTGATTTTCATGACAATTAACATCGTTTTACTAGCATCAAACATGACATCATTCTCAGAATGCTACCCCAGGATACGAAGCCTCTCTATATGCGGCCATCCTACATTTTATCGCTACATTCTTTGTTATAGCTGACTTCCATGATGACTTTAAGCAACGAATGCAATGTGTTTTTTTCTTTCTTTCCACTTTACACAACAACAATAACAAAAGAAGCAAGTGGACAGATATTTACAAAAAGAAAAGAATACTTACTTTTCAATTTGTTTTATTTGAAGACATGTGAAACAATATTCAGTCTCAATTGAAGTTATGTCAGTATCAAACAATTCAGATCACTATAAAACTCCAGAGACCAAACTAGTGTCTTGTTGGATTGAAATTGGATACGTTAATTATACATCGCATGAGAAGTAAAAGAAGCTAGTTAATGCTCCCGCTGTTTGCTTTAGAGAGACTATGTTTATTGACATATCGATATATGAGATATTGCTTTATGGATTCATAGTCTTATATCACTTCATCAGTTATTATTTGATTCGTAACAATAGTGATACTTTGGACACATCAATGATAAGAATGACTCGACCCGAATCAAGTTTGGATGTTTGTTCATTGGTATATTACATGTAAAGTCCATTAGTGTTATGTAGTACTTGTATTATTCCCCCCTCCCTTCAGTCATTCACCTATTCATTCACCTTTCTCCCACCTGCTCCATGATAAAACAGAACCCCATTATCCCATTACTTTTATTATAAACATTTAACCATTAATGACCACCCCAGAGTTATAGCTTCAAGGATTGAACCACATTCTTAGAACCATGACTCATATGCCCAAACCCCATACTTGCACTCTCCATATATAGCCACTCCCCATAATACCATGACAACCCTGACCATTGACCAATGATAAGCATGAATAAGTCACCCCTCCCAACATTGGTTTTCTCCCCAAACTTTCCTAAATGTAAAGTTGGATAATGTTAGGAACTTCGGTTTCAGCCATCACCAGCTGAACAAGGATTTCGAGAGAGACTACAGAGACTTGTATTTGTGAATGTGATAATTACGACAAGTATCTATGATGATTAAAGGTTTTCGTGAATTATAACAAGAACTAGTACAGCGTCTTTATTTATGCTCCTCGCCTCCAACAATCACTGATCCCTACACGACATGGTGGAGAACCCGGTTTGTAGGAAAATGAATTCTACTTGATTTCTGTGATGTGAGGAGGACCTGGCTTCCTTAAAAAGGACTGAAAAGAACTATAGGAGAGACTTCAACGACGACGACAAGGACAAAAACATGACAAAGATGATGACTTAAACCCAATTGATTTCTGTGATGTGAGGAGGACCTGGCTTCCTTAAAAAGGACTGAAAAGAACTATAGGAGAGACTTCAACGACGACGACAAGGACAAAAACATGACAAAGATGATGACTTAAACCCAATTGCTAAGATGGAGCCTGATCATGACGCTGAACCGACGACAAAACACACAGATGACATCGAACCCGGTTTGTAGGAAAATGAATTCTACTTGATTTCTGTGATGTGAGGAGGACCTGGCTTCCTTAAAAAGGACTGAAAAGAACTATAGGAGAGACTTCAACGACGACGACAAGGACAAAAACATGACAAAGATGATGACTTAAACCCAATTGATTTCTGTGATGTGAGGAGGACCTGGCTTCCTTAAAAAGGACTGAAAAGAACTATAGGAGAGACTTCAACGACGACGACAAGGACAAAAACATGACAAAGATGATGACTTAAACCCAATTGCTAAGATGGAGCCTGATCATGACGCTGAACCGACGACAAAACACACAGATGACATCGACGACAGACTGGATCCTGCCGAGTGCCGACACCATCGACGACTACATCGATGCACCAACAGCAGACCACGTCGGATAGAGAACTGCGGATCAGGATCGACATCGACAAGCAAACAATTAATATCCATGACATCGACGGACAGCACCCAAGACCACATTGATGATAACATCGATCGACGTCTCGCTTGAGCAGGATTCCTTTGCTAAATAACTCCAACTCTGACACCTGAACTTTCAACTATCCTGTTTTTTTTTTCTTCATCTTTTCTTTCTTTCATAGTTAATTCTAATTCTCCGCTGCTTTTTAAAATTGTAACCAACCAGACAGATTGCTAGTTGGGTAAGTGAAACATTTTTCGTTCCAAGTTTATGAGTGAGTGTAAGAGAGGATAGTGTTGTAGTTAATTGTTTTTAATACTCTTAATAATGTTCATCTGCGTAATTTATTTGCAACAAATTCGTAGTGATTACATGTAGTTAATTGTTTTTACCGGTAATACTTTTAATAATGTGCATCTGCGTAATTTATTTGCAACAAATTCGTAGTTTGCACTAGCTGTCTTTTATTTACTTTGTATACTTGTCAAAATCTTCTTAATTGTTTTATCTAAGATTCTACCCTTCTATATTAATATAATATAATCCCGGGAATATAATATATGTAGCTAAACATGCTAAAGGAATTGGAAGTTTAATAAATTACATCACCACCCTATATGTAAGCTTGTCTAAGACTGGTTCAATTGCTCAGGGCTTTTGTAATCCTGCCAATTTGCAGTGGAAAGGTGAGCAATATAATTTGTGAATGGTTTTGTCACATGCTAGTCTTAACAATTAATTGGCTTATGACTGTTTGAGGCTTTTGTAAACCTGCAACATTTCTGCAGTTAAAAGATGAACAGATACATTTGTGTGACTGTGTTTTATTTTGATTCTATTATCTTTTCGTGTTTCGTATTCATATTTTGTAATTGAAGTTCGATTTTTAATTGAGTTGAAATTAATTTAATGAATGAAATATCTAAATAGTCTCCCAGGGTTATAGATGCAGTTACCAGTTGCAGTACGACGTAATTTAAACTGGCAAACAGTCAGTACACTTCATAATTTAAATGAAGATTGTCTCTGCAATATTGGTAAACTGAACAAACCACATGTGTATAAAGATATTTGTTTTTATTTTTCTTGATGCTAAGCCTTTCTTTATGAAAAAGAAAATATTATACATGACATTTTTTTTAAAGATTTAAAACGATTTTACAATTTGACCTACTTATTACTGCCCACAATATTGACCTCATTTGACCTCATGACACAGAGAACTTAATAAATTACATACTGACTGAAAGCAGGATACCGATACAGACACCTCAGACCAGGAAGGTTTTACTAGTCTTTTTATATGTGGACAAATTACCTTCATATCGATTGTGTACCGTATTATTTTGTTTTGTATTACTATTAGTCTAGAAGCATTATAGTGTACAAGTCACTGTATATCAATGTGTATCAAAGCTTTCCTTTATATTAAAGTCTAGAGGCACTTTGTAGTTTAGATTAGTACATGTATGACAATAATAATTAGGATGTTAAACTGTTGAAATTTACACAAGTTGAAAGCACTTGTTCATGAATGAAGTTATATTATAAAATATCATTATCATAGTTCATCAGTTTGATGACTTTACAAGGATTAAATGTTCACTTGTTAAATGATATTCAACAAGTTTGAAAGTACTTGTTCATCATTCATTATTCTTTAACTTGTTATATGATTGTGGAAAGTACTCTCCCGGGTTAGGTTTGTTAGTCCATTTAATTCTGTGTTGATGCTTCATACGAAGTACATTATGGCATATTTAAACACAGACGCACTTTCAACGCCTAGAGCGCACCCGTTATCTTTCGCATTTATATTCACGTTGTTAAGATGTAAGATTTGCATTCTATAATAGTTGTTCGACCATGGATATACCACAGTGTTCATACTGTGATGACGATTTATTGTTTGACTGAACTCAAATTATATAACCTTTTTCTCTTGTGTATGGTTCATGTGCATAAGTCTGCACAATTTATAATTTTACAGTTGTTTTCATGTGCATAAGACTGCACTAGTATGTATAGGGGTGGATTCAGTATTGAATCACAAATAAGTTTTGACAATATGTTTCTACTTAGTTTCTTTTATATCTTATAAATTTTTTAAACATTATAATTATGTATCATCGCAAGGTTAGTGAACTGGATGAGTTTAAATTTACACTTGTCAATTGATGATTTTAACAAGTTTGAAAGTACTTGTTTATTTTGTTCTTAAATTTAACATGGACATTGGAATATTTCGTCAACAGGATAGGATTGATAGTTACATTAAAGTCTATGTTGATGCTTCATTTGAAGTGCATGAGGGCCTTTCAAAACATAGGAAACTGTCATTTCTAGAGCGCTCCTGTTAATTTTCCTTTTCATTCTCATGTTGATCAAATGCTAGAATTTATAGCATGTATACATTTTTTCTTGTTATTGCTGTTATTGCATACAAAACTTGGTGTTATCGTTGGAATGACACAAATAGAATTGACATTATTAGTAGTATTATTTGTATTCTTGATCTTAGGAATTTGTTAATGATTCCATAGTTAATCGCTCTTGCTGATTAAGATTAACTACTTTTGTTGCGATAGATAGGATGTGTTAACGTGCATAAGTCTGCACAAGTTAATGGACTATTTGTTTCATTTGTTATACTTCATGTTAATGATCTGTTATGTTTAGATAGAATTAGTAATAGAATAGATTTTACCATGTTATTGTAGAAAACTTGTATGAGAGAGTGAGAGAGAGTGTGTAAGAGTCAAGTGGACAATAAATTGAATAACATTCTGTTGGTTTCATTTCCCTTAATAATTATGTAATCTTTATTCTATGCCATTATTTTTAAAAAGAAGGGAAGGGAGTCTCATTTCCCAAAGAAAAGGGATGTTATGTAGTACTTGTATTATTCCCCCCTCCCTTCAGTCATTCACCTATTCATTCACCTTTCTCCCACCTGCTCCATGATAAAACAGAACCCCATTATCCCATTACTTTTATTATAAACATTTAACCATTAATGACCACCCCAGAGTTATAGCTTCAAGGATTGAACCACATTCTTAGAACCATTACTCATATGCCCAAACCCCATACTTGCACTCTCCATAGCCACTCCCCATAATACCATGACAACCCTGACCATTGACCAATGATAAGCATGAATAAGTCACCCCTCCCAACATTGGTTTTCTCCCCAAACTTTCCTAAATGTAAAGTTGGATAATGTTAGGAACTTCGGTTTCAGCCATCACCAGCTGAACAAGGATTTCGAGAGAGACTACAGAGACTTGTATTTGTGAATGTGATAATTACGACAAGTATCTATGATGATTAAAGGTTTTCGTGAATTATAACAAGAACTAGTACAGCGTCTTTATTTATGCTCCTCGCCTCCAACAATCACTGATCCCTACACGACATTAGTGTGTTTGCCACCGAAGAACTTTAAGAGTGAGAGAGAGAGAGGAGGCAATAACAGACACACACAGAGATAGAGAGAGAGAGGGAGCTTATTTAATCCAGCTCCTATTCCATTGTTAAACGGTACTGTATACTCTACCTAGTGATTCCTCAATAGGTAACGACTATTGCTCAACTTCCCGAAGCCCCCCCCCCCCCCCCCCTTCTCTCATCTTATGCTATGGTCACATTACCCAAAAGTAGCCTGCTCGGCGGTTGAGCGGCAAGTTTTTAACCAATTCTGCCCGGCGGCTGCCCGGCCACCGAGCGGCGACCGGCCAGTCACCGCTCGTTGTTAGGGCATCGCTCGGTCGCCGCTGAAGTTTTAGCGCGGAGTTAAAATTTGGGCGGCGCCTGCCCACTTTTCACTCGCCGCCCAAAATACGCTCGGTGCCTGGGCGGTCGCCACCCGGGCACCGAACTAATCGCTGGGCGATGCCTAATTCCAGCAGCGACCGAGCAGGCTACTGATCGGTCGGTCGCTGCTCTAATTTGTGACCATAGCTTTACCCAGTATGATCATTATAGAACCCCGCAAGCTTAGTGCCATGCTAAATCCATTTCAAATTGTATGGGTTGTTAAGCAGCAAACATGTTATTTGTCCTCACTAGGGGTGTATACCCACTAAATCATCACTATTTAGCAACTGAACGATCATGTATTATGTAGATATAACCTAGACAGAGAGAGAGAGAGAGAGAGCTTATTTAATCCAGCTTCTATTCCATTGTTAAACGGTACTGTATACTCTACCTAGTGATTCCTCAATAGGTAACGACTATTGCTCAACTTCCCAAAGCCCCCCCCCCCTTCTCTCTCTCTCTTTCTCTCATCTATCTGTAATACTCTCCTCTTTCTACCTATCTCTCTTTGACTCTGTCACCCAGTATCTTGATTTGCCTTGTATTCAGTACAATTTTCACCCGCTCTTTCTTTCATTAATCGCGTCATAAAAACGATTGTAAAGACACATGTTGCAGAGGGTAAGTTATTTTATTCTTTAATTGACGGAGCTGATAGGGGGAAGGGGCCTAAACAATGATTATTGAATGTTCCAGGATAACATTAACACATCTAATGACGAAGAACTTTGTATTTTCACTGTAAAAATGCCTGACTTAAATGCTTAGAACAATTTTTTCTTGGATTTCCTATTTCTTTCCACGGCCAGAGTAAAAAGAAAAGAAATGAATAATAACCTGTTTAGATCATACAATTACAGCGGGGCAGGAGTCTGAGGACCCTGAGAAACGTAGACTTATATTTAATTTGCTTTCATTTACAGTTTTATTACTCTTCCTTATTATGCCAGAAGATAATTACCTCCCTCTTATCTTATTTCGTCGACAACGTCAACGACAACATCAACGACAACGTAAACGACAACGACTTGACAGGCGAAGCATGCATACACTCTCAATAGACTATCACGCATATATCTTCCCAAATCCACAGAACAAACCTTAACGCCTTTCCGGAGTTGTCTGAAAATGAAGTATAATATAAATTACGTTAGAAGGATAAGGAGACGCTTATAGCTCTCAATGTATGCAAACATAATCAATCTTTATTTACATATCAAGATAAGATACATTTTAATGGATAAGTGGACTTATTCTACAAAAAAAAATTAAGAGTCGTATTTGAAAAATAGTGATACTTTGAACACACCAGTTCATAAAGAATATGCATGTGTATGCTTACAGTAGAAACTTGTACTCTCTAAGAATAACATGAGAAAAGAGTTATTTGCACTGTTCAGTGACATACCGCAATAAAGATCAATCTTTTTTCTTTATTCATCGTTAATGCAACTGAAATAGGGCCTCATTATTTGAACGTCGGTAATCTGGATATTTCTCAGTGTAAACAACGCCCTCTAAAGTAGCATTTGATTTCGTGAATCTTTACAATATTTATTAAATTTGTACACATTAATTATATTGTGATGCTCTATTTAGGGTGCACCCAAAATACATCAAGCCCCTGTGGCTTCTGAAGATGCGCATTTTTCCATCCTATACGTTTAGTAGATTCAATTATGTCTTCTTTTTCATTTCTTTTTCTTTCTTTTTCCAATGTATATATTTATTTGTCAACATATTTTTCTTTGGCTATGTTTTACAACAATGTATAATGTTACTTTTTATGTGATTGGAATCGAATTAAGTTCAATTCAATTCATTGAAGGAGATATGGTTTTGAAATTAGTGATGAGATTGAGGGTCTTATTAAGGTAGATAATATAGAGTTGGCAGTCTGGTTTGTTATGGAAGACATGTTGTTTATTCAACTACCACGGATACTGGATATTCGGGTATCGCATATAATAACATCCCCCTTCCTCTGAAAAGATTTGGAATCAGTGAACATCACTGATCGACGAATATAAACATATTGCTTTGATAACATTACTTTTGGTAGTATGCAAGCTTTGGTTATTTGCTTCCTAATTAACTTTTTCCAATCAGGTTATAACATAAAATCTTGATTTGTTTTCAATACGTTTCTTTTGTATTGTAATAACGAGTGAGTATAACTGTATAAATAATTATATCGTTCCACTTTCAACTTCACAGTTTATTTGCGAAATTGAACATAGTTTTGATATAACCTCATTCCTTTATAATGTATTGAATTATTCTTATTTATTTGTGTCTACTTTTTTTCATGGCATAATCAAATTAAAGAATAAAAGTGCCAATAAGAGATAAAGAAAGATCCTTTTTTCTATGCTATGAACTTTGAAGAAGAGCAGTTAATCTACTATATTTAAGCATATATCCTATTGCTATCCATGTTCTTGGGTGGGAGTGGAGTGGGGTGGGTTGGTATCAGTTCTCTGATAGGAAGACTAGGGCGGATGAATTCCTTTCTTTCCATGAATTATAGGGATTTAACTTTCTTTCTTTTCTTTTCAATTAAAAAAATATATATCTATTTCCTCTATATTACTATAATTTCACTTCTAAAATCTAAAAACTATGATCGAGTTTGTCCATGATTGTATTAAAACAGTTTTATATTGTATAGTTTTATTTCATTTTTAATCATGAAAAACAAATTATTTTATGGACAATTTCAGAAAGTATTCAGAATTGTTTTCTGTAATATACTACGAATTGCATATAATTATTGGTCTTCTATAGAGAAAATACACTCACAAGTCATACATTTGACATTCTATTCTATTCATGTTGTGTATTGGAACAAATAAGAAATTTTCCGACACTACATGTACTTCGCATTGACAATAATAGATTCAGCAAAATTGAATTTCAGATCGCTATTATAGGATTTCTCGGTCAATTTCGTAAGTTGGCCACACAAATTCATTTTATGTTCATGCAATTTCGCCGATTCTGTCACCGCAGCTGTTATTTTTCGTTCAAATTCGTTTTTTAGGTGATGTGACCATGGCTTAAGCTGTTCTATTCGCTATATAACACTGCCTAGTCGGAGTTCAGTGCGTCTTTTCGAAAACACAGCAAATTGTCATCTTTTGGCGAGACTCTTTTAACTATTGCATTATGTTCTCTGTGATTACGAAATATTGTATCTTTCTGGCCGGGGTCTCCCCTCTCCATCCACCCTCTCTCTCTCCCTCTCACTCTCTCTCTCTCTTCTATCTCTCACTCTTTCTCTTTTATTGTATATTCACATTATCCCCTTTCTGTCCCTTATATCACTTAACCCTATTCCACGTACGGAGACCGATTTCTTTACACTGTGTTCAAACCTTAGTTCGGTCCTTTCATGCTGTCTTTTCCGTCTAGATCGACTGCAATAATGACCATCTCGTCTTCAAATTGAGGAAAAAATATTTCATTACAATATGAGAAGTTTACTAAAGACATAGGCATTACAGAAGGAGAGAAGAGGGTTAATGATGCTTGGCAGCATCAGAAATTAAAATCATTGAATTATTGCCACCCACTTTTGAAACATTGAAACATTGATTTTTGCAAGAAGCTAGAAACATGGTCATGTAAAATTAACTAATTAAATTTCCAAGTTGACAATCAAAAATCAATATCAACTTTAATTTCAATTTTAGAATCATGGATATTGTTCCGTTTCTGTTTTACTCCTTTGAAATGCAACTTGTTCATTAATACTTGCATTGGTATGAACATTTTGTTGTAACCTAATCCAAGCTTATTATTACCCTTGTCCTCTTTTATTCTCATAAATGGATAATGAATGATTTTGTACATTATAACAAGCATCCTTTGCCTCCTAAATAGTGTTTGACTTCTCAGTTTGACAAACAGTGTTTTGGGCACTACACAAATAGCAATAGACCTGTAGCTAGAGAGAGCACAATAGAAATGTCCAGTCGATTCGGACAAAGAATTGTGATTATTCTGATGATATTAAAGCTAACAGTTCCTGAAAATGAAATGGTGATATTACGATGATCAAGGTGATGATGATGATGACAAAGACGATGATGTATCATCACCAAGGTATATAATATAACCATAGTGATTATACACTAACATCCTTGTCATCCTCCTCATCACCAATATAATCATCATCATCACCATCTCAGTCATTATCAAAACAATCAATACGGTTATGATGAATAATCATGATAGTCTTTGATGTCTTATTGATGCATAATCTCATAAACAATGTTCCTGATCTAATGCTCGTGTTTTGTAGCTAGCATGATTACATGTCTAGTTCTTTCTTTTTCTTGTTTCTTACTGGTGTCTACCCACTCCGTCCCACCCTTCTCTCTCTCTCTCTCTCTCTCTCTCTATCGTATTCTCTTTCTACATTATCCCATTTCTCTCACTTATATTACTTAACCCTATTCCAACTATACTTCATGCATTTTCATTTTTCTATTTGTAACAAATATTTTTTTAATTGATACATTTTAAAGATCACACTCAGAGAATGACAAAATACTAATCAAGTATTCTTAATAAAACTTCTATTTAATTAATTGGGCTCATGAAATGAAAACCCAGGTTGACATGTTTTTTTCTAAGGTAATAAAATAATAACAGATACCAGAATGAAAATGAACAAAATAAACATGACTACCAAACGACTCTTCATAGTAAGATGTGTTTCGTCAACGCTTAGCAACTACTCTTTGCACTTTTGACAAGTGATATTTCTGATTAAATAAAGTTATATTTGAATAAGATGAAACAATTCCTTTAAATGACAAAGCATGACAATTATTCTCAAAGCCTATTTGGCTATTTCCATAACCAGTTTAACAAATGTTTGCAAACTATATTTACAAGCCCGATTTTTAATTATTATTTTTTTAAACATTCTTAAGCTCGTCTAATCTCATATGTTATACTACTTATATGAATAGGAATGAAACCTAAAACAAAATGAAGATACATGAATATAGGCTTACTGTGAAGAATATAACATATTTATATCCCACAAAAATAATTATATTTAACTTTAAACGTTATGTATTTCAACGAAATCATGTGTTTTCCAATACATGTAATGATCGATTGAGCGTAGTTTACAATCATAAGAAAATAAAAAGCAACATATTAAAGTTACACATTAAAAAGAAGAGTTTACATAAATGACTATAACTGAATATAACGTAGATGGCATATCGTCGGTGGGGTGACAAAACCTTGTATCTCAAAAATCATGAATTTTCAGGAGAGCGTAAAAACATTTCCTGTCTCAACAGACTTAGTGCTGTGACACCGTCCTTTGTGTGGAATTTGTGAAAAAACAGAGACAGGAGGCGTTCCATCGATTTATCAGGTGGTGTCGTAGGCCATTAGGTACACAATTATGCAAAAAAATCAAAATCTCAAAAAATTGAGATACGAGGTTTTGTCACCCCACCGACGATATGACGTATGTAAAAATTAAAGAAAAAAAGGTTATAATAGCTAGTTCTTATATAGCGCTTTCCACAGGGTTCGTACGGGTCATGGAAAACCTGGAAAGTCATGGAATTTTACTTTATTGCTTTTAAGGCCTTGAAAGTCATGGAAAATTATTTTTTCCATTGGAAAGTCATGGAAAGTCATGGAATATCAAAATTATGGACAACTATAGTATTTTCTCACTATACAAGTGAATAAAGAGATATTTCAACCATTTTCTTCTCGTATTTTCTTTCATTCGTAACATACCGACTGATTGTACTTGTGAATGTGTTCACTATGATCGATGGATAAGCGCTGTGTACGTGGGTGTGTACGTGTACGATACGAACTACGTGTGTGTGTATGGTCAGTGTATGGCGGTACGGTCCACATCGTGCGCACATGGCTAGCTTGCGAGCGAGCTCGCTAGCGCTAGCTCAGTTCAGCAAGCTAGCGCACGTGTACGTGTGCAGTGTGTGTGTGCATATGATGATGGTGCCAACGGGACATGTGACACTCCAAGAACGAATGTAATGCCTCGATTGCACTTTGGCTTTGCATTAAATTGCGACCACTTAGACTACTACAATTTTTACACTTCTCCAATAAATGAGGAAAAAGTAAATTAGTAATATTTGTTTTTTAATTTTCATTATTTAAATAAAAAAGGAACAATACTGACGTGTCAACAAGGCAAATTGGCAGCGCTAGCTCGTTGACGATCTATATATCGACGCGACGGCATGTGTTTTGAAACTTTTGTGCATGTGTTGATTCTTCATGAAACGGAGTTGTTTATTTTCACAGACCTTGGAACTCGTCACGTGGATATTTTCACCATTACAAATTTTGTGGAAGTGATATTCAAAATGCCTGGAAATTGTCATTTTAAGGATGCTTGGTTAGAACACCCGGATTACCGTGGCTGGATTTTGAAAGAAAGTTCCGATCTGGGGACTGCTAGATGTGCTGTTTGTATGTGTAAATTCAGTGTCCGTAATATGGGCGAAGCAGCCGTCAAGAGCCACAAGAAGAATGAAAAACACACAGCAAACCTCCAACAGCAACAACGTCGTAAGTGAGCATTTTTAATGTGAATTTTACCGATCCTTTATTGAGCATGAATCCAAATAATGACTGATAATAATTATATAAAAATGAAAGATTTGAGATTATTTAGCGATGCGATGTCACCTCGCAGGCATTGGTTACTGCTTACTGCGACCAGCCCGTTCGGGAGCGTCCCCGGCCCCGGGCCGGGCCGGCTAGGTTACTGCATGCAACAGCCCGAACGCTAACCCAGGGGGCTCCGCACTCACACGCCAGTGTTGTACCGGGCACTGTATGTGGACTGTTTGGAAGAACTAAAGGCCAAACAAATGAGACTGCAAGCAGATGTGAAAAGTCTTCACACCTCAGCAGACAAGTATGCTGAGGAAGCAGAGTCACAAGGAAGATTGACTTGTATTTCCAAATCAAACAGCCTCCGACGTACAGCAAAGGAGAAGGCATCCCAGTTACAAGTAATTCAGAAACGGATTGATGAACAGCTGAATGCCATTAAGAATTATTAAAGAACTTGGACAGTTTGTTACCAATGCCACCAAATATTCAGACAGGTGCAATGTGTAGAGGGATTTCTTTCAAACAGCTACATGAAGATGTCTCAAGAAAAAACTCATTCAGAAATTATTGACCAGCTTAATGCTAGCGAAACAAGAATTCATCAGCTGATGTGAGTAGGCCTACTGTGTTTTGTTGGTGAAATCAAAATTGGTGATGGTATGTGTGTGAGTTTGTGTGTTGGTGTTGTTTTGTTTTCTTTTTTGGGGGGGGGGGGGTAGTTACCTTGTACATGCAAAGGAGAGCTATTGAAGGAATCATGGTGGTCCATGAAACCAGGAACAGGCAATTTGTATTCTTTAGAAGTGAAAATTGCCATTAAAAAATGGACAATTGTTGATATGAATACATGTATGTGTAATTGTAAGAATATTATATAGCAGTGCATATCGAATATGATGAAAAAATAACATGTAATTGTAACAGATGAAATAACTAGATAACAAAAGCTGCCTTTCTATTAGTAGACTTGAAACATGCACTTTGCTTCGCTTTGATTTGAGATCAAATTTTCAGTCTACCGTGTAAAAAAAATGTGTAAAAGTCATGGAAAGGTCATGGAATTCTGGCTAGAAAAGTCATGGAAAGTCATGGAATTAAATTTATGAGAAAGAGTATGAACCCTGTTTCCAGGACCGAAGGCCCTCTCAAAGCGCTTTACAGATATATATATTATTACCCCGGTCATAGGATTCAGGCTTACCCGCACACAATGTATGCACATTATCCACTCCCTGGGGAGCATTCCAGCCAGGCATCTTTTTTACAAGCGCACACTTGCTAATCTCACCACATTAGCGTTCGCATCCTACCGGGTACCCATTTAACACCTGGGTGCAGAGTGGCAAATGTAGATCAATGTCTTGCCAAAGGACATTAGTGCCGCGGTGAGACTTAAACCGCGAACCTTGTCATCCACAGTCTGGTGACATATCCACTCGTCCACGACACCTCTACACCTCTACGAACAAATTATATAGATATTCTCACAATAATGATAGCTTGACTTTCTTTAAAATATTCTCTACCAGGAACGGGGCCAATATCGTTGGTAATGATATTAAAACAATAAAGGTTTGCTCGTATGAAAAAATTATTGAGGGATTAATGTAGAAAAAAAACGTACAACCAGAAGTGGAGATACCGAAAAACATATCTACAGAACTGATTTATCAAGGACATGTGGTGTTTTCAGTTTGAAGGATTTGAGAAAGATGCATAGCAGTTTGGAAAGGTGTTTGACAGTGGTAAGAAAAGAAATAACTTAACAAAGTCATACTCTACAATTGGATATAGATGGTTTAATATAAGGTTTACTGAATCGCCTGCACATGTATCTGTTTTCAGTACATAGGCCTACATCTAGCAATGTATCATGTTTTAGCATGCATTTATAACAATATCCCAATCAGAAGTATACATCAATAATATAAATCAATTATAATCAATATGAATTCAATCCCTCGATTAATTAAACCATGCACAACTTCAAAAGATTAGGTCATAACCCTCCATGTTCTAGCTACATTTACACATCACTGACATCATATAGATAAAACCTACTGTGAACATGAACGATTTGGGACAAAATATGCCCCTTCAAAACCCCAACTGAAATCTCATAACTTTGGACATAGAGGAAAATCTGTCTAATCTTATTCTTATCGATGTGAAGATTTTGTTGTTGTAAGGATAACATTTCCTCACTGTTTCAAAGTGGCTAAGCCTATTGAGACTTTGTATCGAAAGGGAAGACATGTATTGTTTCGTTTTCTTCTACAATTAGTTGTCATTTCTCAATCCATGCTTCATTTTGATCGCATACATTGAATATTGGTCCACATGAAAGCTTCAAAAACAATTTCATTAAATTTGAAATTAATCAAATATAAATATTAAAAACATAAATAAGATAAGGTTTATCCAGTATATTGAAAATAGTTTGTACCCCAGAAATACTCTCAAAACGCGTAGTTCAATTACTAAAGAATATATATAAATTACTATGATTCTGATTTTGATTATTATATTTAGAAAATATTGTGTAATTATTGAAAGGGGAAAAATGATTTTATTCCGGGTAAGGAGCTTGTAACAACTTCTTAAAAGTTGCCGAGATTTCAAAGTAATGTAAAAGATAACCAATCCGTTAGCATTCAATATGTAAAACAAATTCCTTCGTGAAAAATAGAAATGCTTTACTTTCAACTGAGTTATGTGAACAATCGAATAATCCTGTATTACGTTGAGGCTAATTAATTTCTGCAGTATGAGGAATTGCATCTATTATATCTGATGACTCATACAATAAATCTCTTCTTGTACACAAACAGCTTGTCTCTGTTACAAACTACATGATTACCAGAAGGAGTTACGAGGCATGGGTTAATAGTGTAGAAGCATCGATTTGATTTCTTGAATTGCACGATCTTCCGTTCCTGGATGATACCATCACATGACACCTGATCAACTGCGTAGATAGTATTACTGTCGTCATCCGAGTGTGAGATATAGAGTGTGTTTGTCAGTTGGTCATTGTGTAACCATGACAACACCCAATCATCAGAATGTATGACAGCCTTCTCTTCTCCTGATCGTGAGATGACAGTAAATTCATTATCACCTGTATTCACAACGATATCACCTGATGACAAGGCTTGTATCTCACCATATACCTCTTTGCCCTGTATCGTAATAGTGATTACTATCTTACCATCAGCAGGGTTGATGACGTATATATTAGACTCATTGAACTCGGCAGCGAGGATCATCCCATCCCTGTCAACATCAACGTACACTCTAGTATCCCTATCGTGGTCATTCATCGGTATGCTGATGTTTCTAATCACCTTCCATTGTCTATCATAGAGAGTGATGCATCCATCCAAGCTGCCACCCGTGCAGCCTCGTCTCCACTTACCACATACTATTACGTTGCTGTCTATGGGGGCGCATGATGTAATATACACTTTAACATCTCCTTCAATGACTTTCTTTGAGTGCTCAGTGCTGATATTTGTAACATACATGGTATGGTTCTTGATGCCCAATACACATATCTCATCATCACTGATCAAACCACACATCTGAGAGTAATTATCAATCAATGGAATGTGGATTGACTTGACAAGCTCCCATTTACCGATATAGCCATCAATTCTCCTGAAGTGTTCCCCACCTACTTCACCCTCGACAAACTTCACTTTCTGAACTTCACGTTGTATTCTGTCAAGGCAGTCGCTAACATCTTGATGAATATTCAAATTTAAATTGTCATCAATTGATGCAAGTACTTGAGGAGCTTCATTCACTAATGTTTTGTCATCTTGTTTGATTCGTTTGATCGTGGCGTCAATATTATCAAATGTGCCGATTGCATGCTGATTCTTACTTTGAAGATCTGTGATCTTTTTGGAAACTACTTCGCTGATTGCCTTTGTCTCTGACAATACTTTCGCTTGGCTTTCTTCGATGATTAGCTGCTGCTTTTCTTTCTCAGCATTGCATCCTTTGATCCGTTTGTCCCTCTTCATGTTAATAATACGAATTTCCTCATTCGCCTCCTCGTTGATGAGACGGATCTTCTTTTCCTCATCATCATTCACACTCTTTGATTCGTCTTTGTGTGTGGACCTAACCTCATCGTTGACTATCTGAAGATGATTACTTGCAGAAGTTGCACTGGACTCTATTTTAGAGTCAAGCTTTTTCAGCTGTTTCTTTATTTTCTCTATTTCTTGCTGTTTATCATCCAGTCTTCTCATCCTCTCAAGGATGACATCCTCGATGTCCTCTAACTCACATGGTTTCTGGCCGTGATCTTTGGTTGCACATCG
Source organism: Strongylocentrotus droebachiensis (assembly GCA_035222895.1). Classification (NCBI taxonomy): domain Eukaryota; kingdom Metazoa; phylum Echinodermata; class Echinoidea; order Camarodonta; family Strongylocentrotidae; genus Strongylocentrotus; species Strongylocentrotus droebachiensis. The sequence goes on from JAVYIG010008966.1 coordinate 54,234, forward strand.
GTGACAAATAGAAATATCATGCTTTTTACAGTATAACGCGACTGGCTCAGCGTGGTTGTCACATGACCACTTCATATCATGACCTTTTCTTGCTTTCTTTTCTGGAGGAAACCTTGATGCCATGGCGTGTAGTGTTTACATAAAAGATGTAGCTGTAATAAGAATAAGAATGGATGCATTATACATCATGAGAAAAACAAGGAGAATGGTGATTGGATTATTGCTCAGTCGTACTTAGTAAAATTATAGCTTATAACACATAAAAGTGGATTTATAGTTATGAAAGTATGCCATATTTTATGATATGCAAAACTGTATTAAAAGTTATAACAAACTTTAATGGCGCGGAATTAACACTTAATTACCATTGGTGCTTGCGCCTGCGCATGTTTGTCCTTAACTGTACGCGAACGCAGGCCCACACACTTTGCACATACATGAAACAATTATGGCTTGTCCTGATTTTCATGACAATTAACATCGTTTTACTAGCGTCAAACATGACATCGTTCTCAGAATGCTACCACAGGATACGAAGCCTCTCTATATGCGGCCATCCTACATTTTATCGCTACATTCTATGTAATAGCTGGCTTTCATAATGATTATTAAAACAAAATGCAATAAGTTTCTTTCTTTTCACAACACCAATAACAAAAGAGGCAAGAACAAAAACTTACTTTTCAATTTGTTTTATTTGAAGACGTGTGAAACAATATTAAGTCTAAATAATCGAAGTTATGCCAGTATTCAACAATTCAGATCACTGCAAAAATCCAGAGAACAAACTAGTGACTTGTTGGATTGAAAACGAAAGATGTTATACATCGCAAGAGAAGTATAAGAAGCTACTCGATGCTCCCGCTGTTTGCTTTAGAAAGGTTATCGTTATTTACATATCGAAATATGAGTTCGGATGTTTGTTCATTGGTATATTACATCTAAAGTCCATTGGTGTGTTTGCTACCGAAGAACTTTAAGAGTGAGAGAGAGAGAAGGCAATAACAGACACAGAGAGAGAGAGAGATAGAGAGAGAGAGAGAGAGCTTATTTAATCCAGCTCCTATTCCATTGTTAAACGGTACTGTATACTCTACCTAGTGATTCCTCAATAGGTAACGACTATTGCTCAACTTCCCAAAGCCCCCCCCCCCCCCTCTCTCTCTCTCTCTCTCTCATCTTACCCAGATGATCATAATATATAGAACCCCGCAAGCTTTAGTTCCATGCTAAATCCATTTCAAATTGTATGGGTTGGTAAGCAACAAACATGTTATTTGTCCTCACTAGGGGTGTATATACCCACTAAATCATCACTATTTAGCAACTGAACGATCATGTGTTAAGTAGATAAACCTAGACAGAGAGAGAGAGAGAGATAGAGAGAGAGAGAGCTTATTTAGTCCAGCTCCTATTCCATTGTTAAACGGTACTGTACGTATACTCTACCTAGTGATTCCTCAATAGGTAACGACTATTGCTCAACTTCCCGAAGCCCCCCCCCCCTTCTCTCTCTCTCTCTCTCTCTCTCATCTATCACTAATACTCTCCTCTTTCTACCTATCTCTCTTTGACTCTGTCACCAAGTATCTTGATTTGTCGCGTATTCAGTACAATTTTCACCCGCTCTTTCTTTCATTAATCGCGTCATAAAAACGATTGTAAAGACACATGTTGCAGAGAGTAAGTTATTTTATTCTTTAATTGACGGAGCTGATAGGGGGAAAGGGGCCTAAACAATGATTATTGAATATTCCAGGATAACACATCTAATGCTGAAGAACTTTGTATTTTCAATGTAAAAATGCCTGACTTAAATGCTTAGAACAATTTTTTCTTTCATTTCTTATTTCTTTCCACGGCCAGAGTAAAAAGAAAAGAAATAGTTATGACAATAATATTTTAGGGACACTGATTTTCCGCGATCACGGAAAACGGACGGAATTCACGGATTTGACCAACGGAAAATGCAATTTCGAACGGAAAATCGCGGAAAACCACTTTTACCTCAAAACTTTTCATATTTCAAGAAGAAAATCGTAAAACTTACACTATTTGGCACACTATTTTTGTGACTCGTTATGTAGTTAAAAAATATTGGGCCTCAAATCATGGTTAATAATTCCGAATATTTAGCGATATTTGTCAGATTCTTAGAAGACCGGGCGCTGCCATTTTGTTTCGCTGGACCAATAGAGATCGTGACACAAAACACGGTACAAATAGCAGCGAAACGATCCTATTATGCCAGCTAGGCGCCTAGTATTACGTAGACGTAATACTAGGCACACACACGCCAGCAGCGGGCGCCATGTGCGGCGAGATATACACACGCTGTTGTACAGTTCGAAAAAGGGGCGGGCATGTGCGCCTAAAGTCGATCGATCGCGGACATGACAGTCAAGACTGAAATGTTTTCGTCGACGGCGGTACTCATCCTTTCCGTCAGGAATATGTCGTGTTCTGACACATTCCGCTGACTTTAGTCTGCTTGTCTAAGTTCGAATTTGAAGTTGGTAAATCTAAACATTTGATAATTTTTCGTAGGTCTAGCCTAGACTCTAGGGCCCGTAGGGGTCTATATTTTCACTAGTAGATTCTAGTACCGGATCATGATCTAGACTTCTGTCTAGACCCTAGGTCTATTTTGCATCAAGTTTATCCAGTCCCGTCCGTATGTTTTTGAGTGGTTATCAGTGGCTTGTCAAAGGTGGCGGCTTTAATAGAACATTTGTACCCTAGAAGTTCATGTTTTAATGAAAATCTTATGTAAACGGAATTTTAGTTTTTTCATGTGTACAAAGTCTATGGCAAAACGGAATTTCCGTTTTTCAGCCCATCTGAAACGGAATTCCAGATTTTCTGAAACGGAAAAGGCCATTTTTTTAAATGGAAAATCAGTGTCCCTATTCAATAATAACCTGTTTAGATCATACAATTACAGCGGGGCAGGAGTCTGAGGACCCTGAGAAACGTAGACTTATATTTAATTTGCTTTCATTTACAGTTTTATTACTCTTCCTTATTATGCCAGAAGACTCTACCTCCCTCTTAATCTTATCTTATTTTGTCGACAACGTCAACGACAACGACTTGACAGGCGAAGCATGCATACACTCTCAATAGACCACCACGCATATATCTTCCCAAATCCAGAGAACAAACCTTAACGCCTTTCCCGAGTTGTCTAAAAATGAAGTATAATATAAATTACGTTAGAAGGATAAGGAGACGCTTATAGCTCTCAATGGATGCAAATATAATCAATCTTTATTTACATATCAAGATAAGATACATTTTAATGGATAAGTGGACTTATTCTACCAAAAAAAATTAAGAGTCGTATTTGAAAAATAGTGATACTTTGAACACACCAGTTCATAAAGAATAAGCATGTGTATGCTTACAGTAGAAACTTGTGCTCTCTAAGAATAACATAAGAAAAGAGTTATTTGCACTGTTCAGTGAATACCGCAATAAAGATCAATCTTTTTTCTTTATTCATCGTTTATGCAACTGAAATAGGGCCTCATTATTTGAATGTCTGTAATCTGGATATTTCTCAGTGTAAACAACGCCCTCTAAAGTAGCATTTGATTTTATGAATCTTTACAATATTTATTAAAATTGTACACATTAATTAAATTGTGATGCGCTATTTAGGGTGCACCCAAAATACATCAAGCCCCTGTGGCTTTTACAGATGCGCCTTTTTCATCCTATACATTAAGTAGATTCAATTATGTCTTCTTTTTCATTTCTTTTTCTTTCTTTTTCCAATGTATATATTTATTTTTCAATGTATTTTTCTTTGGCTATGTTTTACAACAATGTATAATGTTACTTTTTATGTGATTGGAATCAAATTAAGTTCCATTCAATTCATTGAAGGAGATATGGTTTTGAAATTAGTGATGAGTTTGAGGGTCTTATTAAGGTACATGTAGATAATATAGAGTCGGCAGTTTGGTTTGTTATGGAAGACATGTTGTTTATTCAACTACCACGGATACCAGATATTCTGGTATCGCATATCGTAACATCCCCCTTCCTCTGGAAAGATTTGGAATCGGTGAACATCACTGATCGACGAATATAAACATATTGCTTTGAAAACAATACTTTTGGTAGTATGCAAGCTTTGGTTATTTGCTTCCTAATGAACTTTTTCCAATCAGGTTATATAACATGAAATCTTGATTTGTTTTCAATACGTTTCTTTTGTATTGTAATAACGAGTGAGTATATCTGTATAAATAATTATATCGTTCCACTTTCAACTTCACAGTTTATTTGCGAAATTGAACATAGTTTTGATATAACTTCATTTCTTTATAATGTATTGAATTATTCTTATTTATTTGTGTCTACTTTTTTCATGGCATAATCAAATTAAAGAATAAAAGCGCCAATGAGAGATAAAGAAAGATCCTTTTTTCTATGCTATGAACTTTGAAGAAGAGCAATTGATCTACTATATGTAAGCATATATCCTATTGCTATCCATGTTCTTTGGTGGGAGTGGACTTGGGTGGGGTGGTATAAGTTCTCTGATAGGAAGACTAGGGCGAATGAATTCCTTTCTTTCCATGAATTATAGGGATTTAACTTTCTTTCTTTTCTTTTCAATTAAAAAAAAAATCTATTTCCTCTATATAACTATGATTTCACCTTTAAAATCTAACAACTATGATCGAGTTTGTCCATGATTGTATTAATACAGTTTTATATTGTATAGTTTTATTTCATTTTTAATCATGAAAAACAAATTATTTTAAGGACAATTTCAGAAAGTATTCAGAATTGTTTTTTGTAATATACTCTCTATGATTACAAAATATTGTATCTTTCTGGGGTCTCCCCTCTCCATCCACCCTCTCTCTCCCTCTCACTCTCTCTCTTCTATCTCTAACTCTTTCTCTTCTATCCCTTATATCACTTAAACCTATTCCATGTACGGAGATGAGGAGTTTACTAAAGACATAGACATTACAGAAGGAGAGAAGAGGGTTAAATTATGCTTGGCAGCATCAGAAATTAAAATCATTGAATTATCGCCATCCACTTTTGAAACATTGAAACATTTTTTAACATTGATTTTTGCAAGAAGCTAGAAACATGGTCATGTAAAATTAACTAATCAAATTTCCAAGTTGACAATCCAAAATCAATATCAACTTTAATTTCAATTTTAGAATCATGGATATTGTTCCGTTTCTGTTTTACTCCTTTGACATGCAACTTGTTCATTAATACTTGCATTGGTATGGACATTTCGTTGTATCCTAATCCAAGCTTATTATTACCCTTGTTCTCTTTCATTCTCATAAATGGTTAATGAATGATTTTGTACATTATAACAAGCATCCTTTGCCTCCTAAATAGTGTTTGACTTCTCAGTTTGACAAACAGTGTTTTGGGCACTACACGAACTACCAAATGAGCTTCTAATAGCAATAGACCTGTAGCTAGAGAGCACAATAGAAATGTCCAGTTGATTCAGACAAAGAATTGTGATTATTCTGATGATAAGCTAACAGTTCCTGAAAATGGTGATATTACGATGATCAAGGTGATGATAATGATGATGATGATGACGATGATGACAAAGATGATGATGTATCATCACCAAGGTATATAATATAACCATAGTGATTATACACTAACATCCTTGTCATCCTCCTCATCACCAATATACATGTAATCATCATCATCACCATCTCAGTCATTATCAAAACAATCAATACGGTTATGATGAATAATCATGATAGTCTTCGATGTCGTATTGATGCATAATCTCATAAACAATGTTCCTGATCTAATGCTTGTGTTTTGTAGCTTGCAGAATTACATGTCAAGTTCTTTTTTTCTTTTTTTGCATATTGCTCCGATTGTCTCATTTTCGCTCGCGTGAACATTGCCAGCACAAACCACTGACCTCTACCTCCTGAACGGATCATCGCACATTCCCATTCACTATACGTTACGTACTAAAAGGCTGTATTGTCTGACCGTTCATGAATATTCATGTTTTTGCTAAACTCGGCAAAATGTTTGCTTTTACTAAATGGAAAAATTACGGTGGGGGGTTGGATGAAATGGACATAATGAAATAGGCAGAAGTGATCTATGATACTTCATGCTTTTTATGTTTCGTGTGCTTGACCTATAATCTTCAAATCGCTTGGTAAACTGAGTCCAAAGTTAGACTTGTTTCACATGTGTATTATAGGCAATGACGAGCTTGCAACCTATTTTGAAAAATTACGTTGGGTGAACTTTCAAAAGTCAATGAGACATGAGGGCTCCAATGAAAGAGCTAGTGATAACGTACGTCGGGGTGGATGTGCTTTTCGTTTAAACAAAAAATGAATTTTTAACGATTTAAAAAAAAAACGTCCATAGGCTAACATGTTAGGCGATAGGGGGCGTTGTGAAATGAGACTAAACGGAGCCATATGAATTGTTTCTTACTGGTGTCTACCCACTCCGTCCCACCCTTCTCTCTCTCTCTCTCTCTCTCTCTCTCTATCTTATTCTCTTTCTACATTATCCCATCTCTCTCACTTATATTACTTAACCCTATTCCAACTATACTTCATGCGTTTTCATTTTTCTATTTGTAACAAATACTTTTTTAAGAGAATGACAAATACTAATCAAGTATTCTTAATAAAACTTCTATTTAATTAATTGGGCTCATGAAATGAAAACCCAGGTTGACATGGTTTTTTCAAAAGTAATAAAGTAATAACAAATACCAGAATGAAAATGAACAAAATAAACATGACTACCAAACTACTCTTCATAGTAAAATGTGTTTCGTCAACGCAATAGCAACTACTCTTTGCACTTTTGACAAGTGATATTTCTGATTAAATAAAGTTAGATTTGAAACAATTCCTTTAAATGACAAAGCATGACAATTATTCTCAAAGCCTATTTGGCTATTTCCATAACCAGTTTAACAAATGTTTGCAAACTATACAAGCACAATTTTTTTTTTTTTAATTTTTTTTTTCAACATTCTTAAGCTCGTCTAATCTCATATGTTATACTACTTATATGAGTAGGAATGAAACCTGAAACAAAATGAAGATACATGAATATAGGCTTACTGTGAAGAATATAACATATTTATATCCTACGAAAATAATTATATTTAACTTTAAATGTTACAGTATGTATTTCAACAAAATCATGTGTTTTCCAATACATGTAATGATCGATTGAGCGTAGTTTACAATCATAAGAAAATAAAAAGCAACATATTAAAGTTACACATTAAAAAGAAGAGTTTACATAAATGACTATAACTGAATGTAACGTAGATAGCATATGACGTATGTCGAAATTAAAGAAAAAAAGGTTATAATAGCTAGTTCTTATTATAGCGCTTTTCAGGACCGAAGGCCCTCTCAAAGCGCTTTACAGATATATATATTATTACCCCGGTCATAGGATTCAGGCTTACCCGCACACAATGTATGCACATTCTCCACTCCCTGGGGAGCATTCCAGCCAGGCGTCTTTTTTACAAGCGCACACTTGCTAATCTAACCACATTAGCTTTCGCATCCTACCGGGTACCCATTTAACACCTGGGTGGAGAGTGGCAAATGTAGATCAATGTCTTGCCAAAGGACATTAGTGCCGCGGTTGGACTTGAAACGCGAACCTTGTGATCCACAGTCCGGTGACATATCCACTCGTCCACGACACCTCTACACCTCTACGAACAAATTATATAGATATACTTCTCACAATCATGATAGCTTGACTTTCTTTAAAATATTCTCTACCAGGAACGGGGCCAATATCGTTGGTAATGATATTAAAACAATAAAGGTTTGCTCGTATGAAAAAATTATTGAGGGATTGATGTAGAAAAGAAAAGTACAACCAGAAGTGGAAATACCGAAAAACAAATCTACAGAACTGATTAATCAAGGACATGTGGTGTTTTCAGTTTGACGGATTTGAGAAAGATGCATAGCAGTTTGGAAAGGTGTTTGACAGCGGTAAGAAAAGAAATAACTTAACAAAGTCATACTCTGCGATTGGATATAGATGGTTTAATATAAGGTTTATCGAATCACCTGCACATGTATCTGTTTTCAGTACATAGGCCTACATGTAAAGCAATTTATCATGTTTTAGCATGCATTCACAACAATATCGCAATCAGAAGTATACATCAATAATATAAATCAATTATAATCAATATGAATTCAATCCCTCGATTAATTTAACCATGCACAACTTCAAAAGATTAGGTCACAACCCTCCATGTTCTAGCTACATTTACACATCACTGACATCATATAGATAAAACCTACTTTGAACATGAACGACTTGGGACAAAATATGCCCCTTCAAAACCCCAACTGAAATCTCATAACTTTGGACATAGAGGAAAATTTGCTAATCTTATTCTTATCGTTGTCAAGATTTTTTTTGTAGGGATAACATATCCTCACCGTTTCAAAGTGGCTAAGCCTATTGAGACTTTGTATCGAAAGGGAAGACATGTATTGTTTCCTTTTCTTCTACAATTAGTAATCATTTCTCAATCCATGCTTCATTTTGATCGCATACCGGGTACATTGAATATTGGTCCACATGAAAGCTTCAAAAACAATTTCATTAAATTCGAAATTAATTGAATATAAATGTTAAAAACATAAATAAGATAAGGTTCATCCAGTATATTGAAAATAGTTCGTACCCCAGAAATACTCTCAAAACGCGTTGTTCAATTACTAAAGAAAATATATAAATTACTATGATTCTGATTTTGATTATTATATTTAGAAAATATTGTGTAATTATTGAAAGGTGAAAAATGATTTTATTCCGGGTAAGGAGCTTGTAACAACTTCTTAAAAGTCGCACAGATTTCGAAGTCATATAAAGGATAACCAATCCGTTAGCATTCAATATGTAAAACAAATTCCTTCATGAAAAATAGAGCTTTACTTTCAACTAAGTTATGTGAACAATCAAATAATCCTGTATTACGTTGAGGCTAATTAATTTTCTGCAGTATGTGGAATTGCATCTATTATATCTGATGACTCATACAATAAATGTCTTCTTGTACACAATCAGCTTGTCTCCGTCACAAACTACAAGGTTACCAGAAGGAGTTACGAGGCATGGGTTAGCGTAGAGGCATCGATCTGATTTCTTGTATTGCACGATGTTCCGTTCCTGGATGATACAGTCACATGACACCTGATCAACTGCGTAGATAGTACCACTCTCGTAATCCGTGTGTGTGATATAGAGTGTGTTTGTCAGTTGGTCAATGTGTAACCATGACCACACCCAATCATCAGAATGTATGACAGCCTTCTCTTCTCCTGATCGTGAGATGACAGTAAATTTTTTATTACCTGTTTTCACAACGATATCACCTGATGACAAGGCTTGTATCCCACCATATACCCTTTTGCCCTGTATCGTAATAGTGATAACTATCTTACCATCAGCAGGGTTGATGACGTATATATTAGACCCATTGAACAGAGCAGCGAGGATCATCCCATCCCTGTCAACATCAACGTACACATGTACACTAGCATGACTATCGCGGTCATTCCTTGGTATGCTGATGTTTCTAATCACCTTCCATTGTCTGTCATAGAGAGTGATGCATCCATCCACACTGTCACCCTTGCAGTCCCATCTCGTCTTACCACATACTATTACGTTGCTGTCTATGGGGGCGCATGATGTAATACGCACATTACGATCTCCTTCAATGACTTTCTGTGTGTGTTCAGTGCTGATATTTGTAACATACGTGGTATTGTTCTTGTTGTCCAATACACATATCTCATCATCACTGATCAAACCACGCATCCGAGGGTAACGTACATCAATCGATGGAATGTGGATTGACTTGACAAGCTCCCATTTACCGATATAGCCATCAATTCTCCTGAAGTGTTCCCCACCCACTTCACCCTTGACAAACTTCACTTTCTGAACTTCACGTTGTATTCTGTCAAGACAGTCGCTAACATCTTGATGAATATTCAAATTTAAATTGTCATCAATTAATGCAAGTACTTGAGGAGCTTCATTCACTAATGTTTTGTCATCTTGTTTGATTCGTTTGATTGTGGCGTCAATATTAACGAATGTGCCGATTGCATGCTGATTCTTACTTTGAAGATCTGTGATCTTTTTGGAAACTACTTCGCTGATTGCCTTTGTCTCTGATAATACTTTCGCTTGGCTTTCTTCGATGATTAGCTGCTGCTTTTCTTTCTCAGCATTGCATCCTTTGATCCGTCTGTCCCTCTTCATGTTAATGATACAAATTTCCTCATCCGCCTCCTCGTTGATGAGACGGATCTTCTTTTCCTCATCATCATTCACACTCTTTGATTCGTCTTTGTGTGTGGACCTAACCTCATCGTTGACTATCTGTAGATGATTACTTGTAGAAGTCGCACTGGACTCTATTTTAGAGTCAAGCTTTTTCAGCTGTTTCTTTGCTCTCTCTATTTCTTGCTGTTTATCATCCAGTCTTCTCATCCTCTCAAGGATGACATCCTCGATGTCGTCTAACTCACATGGTTTCTGGCCGTGATCTTTGGTCGCACATCGATGACAAATAGAAATATCATGCTTTTTACAGTAAAACGCGACTGGCTCAGCGTGCTTGTCACATGACCACTTCATATTATGACCTTTTCTTGCTCTCAGTTGAACCTGGTTTTCTGGAGGAAACCTTGACGCCATGGCGTGTAGTGTGTACAAAAAAGATGTAGCTGTAATAAGAATAAGAATGGATGCATTATACATCATGAGAAAAACAAGGAGCTATACAAAATCACCGCAAAATATTAAGGAATGGTGATTGGATTATTGCTCAGTCGTCCTTAGTAAAATTATAGCTTATAACACATAAATTTATAATTATGAAAGTATGCCATATTTTATGTTATGCAAAACTGTATTAAAAGTCGTAACAAACTTTAATGGCGCGGAATTAACACTTAATTACCATTGGTGCTTGCGCCTGCGCATGTTTGTCTTTAACTGTACGCGAACGCAGGCCCACACACTTTGCACATACATGAAACAATTATGGCTTGTCCTGATTTTCATGACAATTAACATTGTTTTACTAGCATCAAACATGACATCGTTCTCAGAATGCTACCCCAGGATACGAAGCATCTCTATATGCGGCCATCCTACATTTTATCGCTACATTCTTTGTAATAGCTGGCTTTCATAATGATTATTAAATAAAATTGCAATAAGTTTCTTTCTTTTAACAGCACCAATAACAAAAGAGGCAAGAACAAAAACTTACTTTTCAATTTGTTTTATTTGAAGACATGTGAAACAATATTAAGTCTAATTAATCAAAGTTATGCCAGTATTCAACAATTCAGATCACTGCAAAAATCCAGAGAACAAACTAGTGACTTGTTGGATTGAAAACAAAAGATGTTTTACATCGCAAGAGAAGTATAAGAAGCTACACTGTACTTAATGCTCCCTCTGTTTGCTTTAGAAAGATTATCGTTATTTACATATCAAAATATGAGATATTGCTTTACGGGTACATACATCACTTAATCAGTTATTATCTTTTTGATTCGTAACAATAGTGATACTTTGGACACATCAATGATAAGAATGACTCAACCCGAATCAAGTTCGGATGTTTGTTCATTGGTATATTACATCTGAAGTCCATTAGTGTGTTTGCTACTGAAGAACTTTAAGAGTGAGAGAGAGAGAGCTTATTTAATCCAGCTCCTATTCCATTGTTAAACGGTACTCTCTAAAAAAAATCGAGTGATCACGGACGTCACTCCTCTGGAGAGTGAAAATGTAGTGAAAATAGAGTGAACATTCACTCTTTTCTTCTTAGAGAGCACTCTAAAATCAATCGATATTCACTCCTAAACAAGTGATCACGGACGTCACTCCCAAGAAAGTGAAAATAGAGTGGAAATTCACTCTCTTTTTTTTTAGAGAGTACGTACTGTATACTCCACCTAGTGATTCCTCAATAGGTAACGACTATTGCTCAACTTCCCGAAGCCCCCCCCCCCCCTTCTCTCTCTCTCTCTCTCTCTCTCTCATCTTACCCAGTATGATCATATATAGAACCCCCGCAAGCTTAGTTCCATGCTAAATCCATTTCAAATTGTATGGGTTGGTAAGCAACAAACATGTCATTTGTCCTCACTAGGGGTGTATACCCACTAAATCATCACTATTTAGCAACTGAAAGATCATGTATTAAGTAGATATAACCTAGACACAGAGAGAGAGATAGAGAGAGAGAGAGAGAGCTTATTTAATCCAGCTCCTATTCCATTGTTAAACGGTAGTGATTCCTCAATAGGTAACGACAATTGCTCAACTTCCCGAAGCCCCCCCCCCCCCCCCTTCTCTCTCTCTCTCTCTCTCTCTCATCTATCACTAATACTCTCCTCTTTCTACCATCTCTCACCCAGTATCTTGATTTGGCGCGTATTCAGTACAATTTTCACCCGCTCTTTCTTTCATTAATCGCGTCATAAAAACGATTGTAAAGACACATGTTGCAGAGAGTAAGTTATTTTATTCTTTAATTGACGGAGCTGATAGGGGGAAAGGGGCCTAAAAAATGATTATTGAATGTTCCAGGATAACACATCTAATGCTGAAGAACTTTGTATTTTCACTGTAAAAATGCCTGACCTAAATGCTTAGAACAATTTTTTCTTTGATTTCTTATTTCTTTCCACGGCCAGAGTAAAAAGAAAAGAAATAGTTATGACAATAATAACCTGTTTAGATCATACAATTACAGCGGGGCAGGAGTTTGAAGACCCTGAGAAACATAGACTTATATTTAATTTGCTTTCATTTACAGTTTTATTACTCTTCCTTATTATGCCAGAAGATAATTACCCCCCTCTTATCTTATTTCGTCGACAATGTCAACGACAATGACCTGACAGGCGAAGCATGCATACACCCTCAATAGACTATAACACATATATCTTCCCAAATCCAGAGAACTTAACCTTAATGCCTTTCCTGAGTTGTCTGAAAATTAAGTATAATATAAATTATAGCTTATAGCTTATAGCTCTCAATGTATGCAAATATAATCAATCTTTATTTACATATCAAGATAAGATACATTTTAATGGATAAGTGGACTTATTCTACCAAAAAAAATTAATAGTCTTATTTGAAAAATAGTGATACTTTGAACACACCAGTTCATAAAGAATATGCATGTGTATGCTTACACTAGAAACTTGTACTCTCTAAGAATAACATGAGAAAAGAGTTATTTGCACTGTTCATTGACATACCGCAATAAAGATCAATCTTTTTTCTTTATTCATCGTTAATGCAAATACGGCCTCATTATTTGAACGTCGATTATCTGGATATTTCTCAACGCCCTCTAAAGTAGCATTTGATTTTGTGAATCTTTACAATATTTATTAAAATTGTACACATTAATTATATTGTGATGCGCTATTTAGGGTGCACCCAAAATACATCAAGCCCCAGTGGCTTTTACAGATGCACCTTTTTCATCCTATACGTTTAGTAGATTCAATTATGTCTTCTTTTTCATTTCTTTTTCTTTCTTTTTCCAATGTATATATTTATTTTTCAATGTATTTTTCTTTGGCTATGTTTTACAACAATGTATAATGTTACTTTTTATGTTATTGGAATCGAATTAAGTTCAATTCAATTCATTGAAGGAGATATGGTTTTGAAATTAGTGATGAGTTTGAGGGTCTTATTGAGGTAGATAATAGCCTATAGAGTCTGCAGTCTAGTTTGTTATGGAAGACATGTTGTTTTTAATTTAACTTCCACGGATACCGGATATTAGGGTATCGCATATCGTAACATCCTCCTTCCTCTGGAAAGATTGGGAATCAGTGAACATCACTGATCGATGATTAATAACATATTGCTTTGATAACAATACTTTTGGTAGTATGCAAGCTTTGGTTATTTGCTTCCTAATGAACTTTTTTCGATCAAGTAATATAACATAAAATCTTGATTTGTTTTCAATACGTTTCTTTTGTATCGTAATAACGAGCGAGTATAACTGTATAAATAATTATATCATTCCACTTTCAACTTCAGAGTTTATTTGCGAAATTGAACATAGTTTTGAAATAACTGCATTGCTTTATAATGTATTGAATTATTCTTATTTATTTGTGTCTACTTTTTTCATGGCATAATCAAATTAAAGAATAAAAGCGCCAATGAGAGATAAAGAAAGATCCTTTTTTTCTATGCTATGAACTTTGAAGAAGAGCAATTGATCTACTATATTTAAGCATATATCCTATTGCTATCCATGTTCTTGGGTGGGAGTGGAGTGGGGTGGGGTGGTGTAAGTTTTCTGATGGGAAGACTAGGGCGAATCAATTCCTTTCTTTCCATGAATTATAGGGATTTAACTTTCTTTCTTTTCTTTTCAATTAAAAAAAAAAATATATATTTTCTCTATATTACTATAATTTCACTTCTAAAATCTAACAACTATGATCGAGTTTGTCCATGATTGTATTAATACAGTTTTATATTGTATAGTTTTATTTCATTTTTAATTATGAAAAACAAATTATTTTATGGACAATTTCAGAAAGTATTCAGAATTGTTTTCTGTAATATACTACAAATTGCATATAATTATTGGTCTTCTGTAGAGAAAATACACTCACAAGTCAAACATTTGACATTATATTCTATTCATGTTGTGTATTGGAACAAATAAGAAATTTTCCGGCACTACTCTGCATTGAAATAATAGATTCAGCAAAATTGAATTTCAGATCGCTATTATAGGATTTCTCGGTATAGGATTTCGTAAGTTGGCCACACAAATTCATTTTATGTTCATTCAATTTCGCTGATTCTGTCACCGCAGCTGTTATTTTTTGTCCAAATTCGTTTTTTAGCATTTAAATTTATAAAACGATCATCAAATTAAAACGTGCTCGTTGATTACGTGCTCGTTTGATTCAAAAGGGGCGTAATGTAGAAAGATTCTATTCAAGATTTTAACCTATGATTTTTACCTTCCTTGTTCGCCAATTAAAACAATTAAAATCAAACAAAAAAAAGTTCCCAAATATGTGGTTGTGCCCTCCCTTTCACTGGACAAGAAGATGCAGTTAGTTTATGGAGAAAAAAAATATGCCTATAATTATTATCAAAAGAGAAGTGCAAACAAAATTGCTCACAGTCTTGCTACGCTAAATCGCGATTATGATTTTAAACATATTCATTTTATTTGACGAATGTGCAGCTCCTAAACGTCAGACGAAGAAGGGTGGAAAGCAGGTAGATGCTATTCAGTATAAAATAAGCTTAAAACCGCCCGCTCGCCAAAAAATTAAATTGGCATCGCCTTCACTATGAATGTGCCCGACCCGTCCAGCAGCAAAAAAACTCTGTTTTGAAACTCATTAATGTTGAAAATAATTCTTCGGACTAAAACGCTCGCTCGCCCGTTTATGGTACAAACATGCTAATTTAATCGGGAGGGAAATTAAGCAGGAAGATGCTCTTCATTATTAATGATAAGTCTACATTTTTAGCTCTCTCTCTCGCTATATACAATCGCTTACCAAAAGGGAATAAATATTACCTTAAATTATATTGTGCCTAAGAAAAGAAAATCACCATTTGTTGTAAGGAGGTTGACTCAAGGTCGAGAAAAGTTTATCTTTTACTTAAAAGCTTCTGCACCTGCTCCCCCCCCCCCCCCCAAAAAAAAGAAGAGAATTGCGTCTTTCGAAAAGGTTTATCACTTTTTTTTCTTCCAATCAGTGTCTTCATCTGGGGAATTAAAACTCACCACCCCACCCCCCTTCTCAAAATGCTGGCTATGGCCCTGAATAACAACATCAAAACAAATCACACAAAATAAAAACAACAAAAAACCCATGATAGAAATATTATCGGCGGAGCAAATGTCGCGAAGCAATTGTCGCGGAGCAATTGTCGCTTTTTGCGGAGCATTTGTCACCGGAGTTACCGTCGCCGGAGCATGTGTCGGGTCACCAGGTAGAAGGGAGAAAGACATTTCATGAATCATGTAGCCTACATTTTAACACATCAGGGATGCCAAATTTACAGAATGACAAAATCCGAAATTGGTTAAAATCAGTATCTTTTCCTCCTACGTTGAATTCTCATGGGCGTGCATGATTTTTACCGTTTTTTGCAGGATATCAGCGGCAGCTCAATTACCGGCTCAACGACCACTCTAGTGCCTTCGGTCAGAGGGACGGGGAGGGAAGCACCTGGTTGACAGCCTTTGTTCTCAAGTGTTTCAACCAGGCCCAAGATTTCATCGACATCGACACGAGACACCGGGACATGACAAAACGTTGGCTGCAAAGGAACCCTCATGACGAGAACGGCTGCTTGGTGAAAAGAGGGCGTGTCATCCACAAGGAGATGCAGGTCTGTTACACTTTGTTATGATGGTGATGATGATTATGACGAAGACGATGATGATGAGCATGATGATGATGACGACGATGATGGTGATGATGGTGGTGATGATGATGGTGATGATCGTGATGATGATAATGATGACTGATGACGACAATGATGTTGATGATAATGATGTTCCTGTGGGAAAATCCATGCACAAATAAAGGTCATGCGATTACAAATGTGAAAGAAACATTGTGGAAATCAATCAGAAAAGGTTAATCATCTAGCATATAAGTATTGGTGTGTACTGTATGGTTCTGGAATTATGTATACGGGACTAAACGAACATGTGGCAAAAAAATCTGTCCCAATTTTTATGATGTTACATGCCATAATTAGAATATTCAGGCAATTAAAGAGCGATGCTTTTCAGGGAACATTTTTTCTCTGATGTTCTTCCAACCTTGCATAATACAATGATAACGCTCACAAATTATTTTTCACCTCTTCCCAGAACTTAACCTTCTCTTTAATTGGCTAATTCTCCCTGTGACAAGCGTAAAATAATAATGATGATTATAATAATAAAAATAATAATGATAATGACTTTGATTATTAACGATGCTGATAATGAAGTGAATATGACATAGAACGTCCCTATGCACTTACAGAGAGCTTTGAAAATTCCAGCTGATGTTTCAGCACATAGTGCATTTCAAGACACAATCCTACCAGGTAGCCATTCACCTTTCCTGGGTGGAGTCCTGCAAATGTAGATTAATATATTTAGAGGTGTTGTGGTCCAGTGGTTATATTTTAAAGACTTTTTGTGGGCATGATTTATTTTTTCACCTGCTCAGTATAAGGTAACATTGGTATTGTATTTTCATACATTGATGTGCCCTTTGGTTAGGATGTAGAAAATATGGTCATGGTTATTTCTCTATCAACTTCTGGATATAGTTGAATGTTAGGTACCAAAAATAAGTATAAATTTATGCAAAGTATAAATTTTCATGAAAAATGAATGTAACAATAACATGAACAGAACTCTCCATTTTGAGTCTTGTAATTCAAATTCTCCAATTATTAGAAAATTAGATTCTCCAATTTCAATGTCAGGTTGGTACAAAAGGGGTTTAAAGATATACATGAAACAGCAACAGGTTTGAAATTTTATTGTACATGTTTGAAAATCAGCAACAGGTTAGCCTACTATTCATTCTCGACCAAAGTAATTCATCAAATATTAACTATGGAATGTGGTTGAAAATGCTTCAATATGGGTGAGATTGCACCAAAGTGGATATTAGAACCTAAGCATACATCAGTCCGTACTCTTTCCTCTTTCCTTGCAATTTTACATCATTGTTTTGAGTTTTTGTTTGTGGACCACCCTGATAAGAAGTATCATTGTTGTTTGTTGTTGATTGCTTTATTTAGGGTTCCGTGTCCAGTCCAGTAACCTTGACTGCCTTTGTCATCATAGCATTGATAGAGGCTGGTGCTTATCCTCAGGTAAGTATTCTTCAATTTGGCAATGATTACAAGAATAGGCCAGTTTAAGGAAGTATTATAAGTTGGTGTCTTCCCACAAAGCTCTTGTAATGACATAATTCACCTGCTACATATGGTGCTCCGACAACAATGTATGAAATCAAGATTTTTCCAGGCATTCTTAAGGTTTGTTCGTTCGTGTCTCCTTAGATCAAGAATAATGTAAAGTTCCTAAATTAAATTAAATTAAGTTCTTCCATCGCCTGTTGGCTGCGATGGCCGTCTCATTTACAAGGGCCAGGTCTTCATCTGTGCAACCCGTTCCGCCGCACTGCAAGATGTGGTCCATCGTCTAAGCCTCTTCGAAGTCACAGAGAGTCTTAAGGTTAATGGCCATAAGTAGTATGAAGAAAATGAAAATGAAAATGAAAATGAAGGATAACATAAAACTTCTCACACAGAACCCAAGTCAACTAGTCTGTTCAGAAGTCGCTCTTACGTTTGTTAAAAGTGTATGTAAACTTGCAACATCTCTTTGTCGAAGCAATATTTGAATATACATGTAGAAAAGTGATATTTGGTTATATAGTATAGAGATATCGACTACTTTGAGAGGCCTGGCTGTTTTATAGGCTCAAGAGTCCTGCCATGAACCCTTGGCGCGCCGCCCACCCAGGGGCGCCTCAGGTTCATGGCAGGATTCGCACGTTCTCAAGAGCCAACAGCTAGACCTCGAGTATTAAAGCAGTTGATATGTCTTTCTTGTGACGAATCAGTGAAACAAAAATCTACCAAGAATTCTTACCTTATCCTTTTATTGAGTAAAGATTGGTTAAAACATCACAGGAGATCTGAGACACTGTCTGTTAATCTTCGCTGGAAAAATGACTGAAAGTTTCAATCATTTGGGAACCGCAGACAAAAAGCACTGTATGGTCTCCGCACTCGCACAAAAACAATTGTAACACGTAAACCAATGGGGATTGCAGTATGAGGGCACTTTTCAAAAGACTATTGACTGGTAGGCATGTACGAGGGCACTTTTTAAAAGACTATCGACTGGTAAGCGGGGCATGGCTAAAATGATGACTCCAATTTTGATGAATCAGATGGCTAGATTTCTAAAGTGAGGTTAGTATAGTGACATGGATATGAAGAGCAAAATATTTTTGGGGGGCGATTGGTGATTGGTACAAAATGCATATCTTAAATAAAATTGCCCAAAAGAAAAATAAGTTACAAGTCCATTTTAAGAAATGGTCTATCAAGTTTAACTGAAATTTAGGAGTAGTCTTGCAAAGCTCTGTTGTCATTAACATCTTCATTGACTTTTTGAAATGTAAACTTGCCCTCTGGGAAAATATGTGAGTGTGTGTGTGTGTGTGTGTGCATGTTTATGGGTGCATGAGTGCGTGCCTGTTTTGTAGTTTTAAGATGATATTATATTTTATATTGCTGCTTTTACTCTGTTAATTTTTCAAAAATAACAATAAAAACAGAAAAAAAAAAAAAAAAAAAAAAAATGCATATCTTAAACAAAAAAAGGACAATATTCCCCTTCATCCCCCCCCCTATTTCCATGGTATCTCTTCATATCTCGAACAAAATATAACAATATTCCCCTTTGTCCCCCACACCCTGACAGTCGCCCCACATGAGGTCAAGTTTTAACTGCATCAGGAATGGCATCAGGTCTGGAAGAGAGACCATGGACACCTACACTCTTGCTATCAGCAGCTATGCTCTGGGGTTGGGTAAATACTATCGTGTGCCTTGGTCCATTGCCCTCAACCACCTGAACACAAGGGCCCTCGGAGATGGTAAGCTATGGTCTCATAACGAAAGAAATAACTTGCCACATTATAATAATAAAAGTCACATTTGTATTGTTATTAGCCCTTAGGTGTTGTGATTGTTTTACCTGACTGCTATTTAAGAAAGCATGTATATGCTTGGAAGCAAGCAACCGACAGCTTTAAGTCTTCTCCAAGGGACTTGGTAATGAGGATTAATGCCTTACCAAAGGGCACAAGCGCATTGACTTGGTTTCGAACCCAGGACCTCTCGGTTACGAGACCACTGCTCTACCACTGAGCCATCACGGCTCATATGTTTCTAAGTGCTTTACATTGTAATTATTATCACCCAAGTCACTGGATTCAATTGCTAATCCGCACATGATAGTGCATATGCTCTGCTCCCTAGGGAGTATTTTGGCCAATAGCATGTGCGTGCTTGTAAAATGGCACCCGGTAAGATGTGAACGTTAATGTGGTTGGATTTCCAACCACATTAATGTTCACATCCTACCGGGTACCCATCTACTTCACACCTCGCGTATACTCTTCTTTCTTTTTTTTTACTAAAGGGGGGCGTGGTTGAGGGGAAAACAAAAAAACTTTTTTTTTTTTTTAGTGCTCACTATAACCCCTGCATTGGGGACCAACAGGCACCGTTTAGGCATTGTTTTCTATACCGTGTGAGTAAAAAAAAAACTAGAAAACTGCTAATTATTTTTAAAAAATCATCTATGAACATTAAATTGTTATACATCTTATGAAAGAGTGTTTTATCCCAATTCATTTACCGGTAGTATCATTTTTGTGTGGTATTTGTTCACGCTTGGATGGCCAGGAGGCATTGTTTGCGAGAGTGCAAAAATTGACTTGCGCCAAAGTGATGCTTATAGCGTGTTGTTTGGATTTAATAGCGAAGTGAGAGAATGAATTGAATGTATCAAATGAATTGCATTGCATATGCTTTTTGCACAAGGAAAGTCACATACGCACACACATACGTGCACAAATGTTCATTGATATTTGATATTTGATATGTGTGGCATGATTAATTTTGTTAGGGATGATATTTGGATTTACAAAAATTGATTTAATACCCAAATCCCAATTGTTTTGTTTAAACATCACATAAACAACTTTGGCGCAAGTCAAATTTTGCACCCTCGTACAAAATGCCTCCTGTTCATCCAAGCGTGAACACATACCACACAAAAATGATACCAAATGATTAGGGATAAAACACTCTTTCATAAGATGTATAATAATTTACTGAACGTAGATGATTCTTAAAATAATTAACAATTTTCTAGGTGTAAACTTTTGACTCACACTGTATATAGGGAGCAAGTAGCTACAAGTAGTGCAGTGGGGCTTTAAAAACGCTGCAGTACGTGTACCGCTTCATAACCGAATGAGGCGTAATTCAGTCCTTTGACTGAACATGTTCAGAAGACTAGATCATCAGCTCACTTCAGTTGTGTTCAAATATACATTAGGTTAAAAATAAAAGAATGATTTGTGGAAGAAAGATTTATTGATTGAAACTAAAAGGAATGTTTCTGTGGTTGCAGTTTGGTGGATGGTAAATGGAGTAAACTATGCATTTCATTGGATTTTATGTTTTTTTTTTCTTTCCAGCTGGCCTGAGATACTGGAGTAAGTCGGAGACCCCCAGCACGGAAGTAGAAGAAGATGCCCACTGTTACAGATTCTGCAGGGCCGACTCCTCTGCTGTGGAGATGACCTCTTACGCCCTTCTTGCGTACATGTACAGGTATCGGAGACCACCACCTGGTGATGTTCTGGTACAAGCCATGCCGATGGTGAAGTGGCTCAACACGCAGCGTAATGCACTTGGTGGCTTCTCATCAACTCAGGTATTAGTGATTAGATATTATATCCCACATCAAAATATTCCATTGCAAGGATTGGTCATGGATGGCTAACATGACATCAGTTCACTTAAGTTTATTCAGTTCCATTTTTAAAAACATTTTTACAAAGGAAAAAACATGCAATTCCAAGTGAAATATAATACATAAATTGGGATAACGTATACATGTACAATGAATTAATACAAAACAGAATAAGGCACAGCTTTGGCTGGACAGCATCCTGTCACATTATATTTAATAAATATAGTAAGAAAACAAGTAGGAAGTAAAGTTTCGGATAGTATCATTGAGAAATGGCACAACAACTGGCACAAACCCAATACACGAAATACAACATGATATAGGATGCAAAAGTAAGAATATAGCTAAAGAGAAATGTGAGGTGAAGAGCTAATAGATATTGCTTGCCGTCAAACGGGGTATATCTTGGATATTAAAGTCGCCGTTCAAAGCTATCGATAGGCCTTTCACAATAGCGCCACTACAGCCACTGTAGCATCGCTCTTTGCGGAGCGTACTTGTGTATTTTGGACAGAGGTGTGAGTTGATATCCATTTTCAGATGTATTTCTAATTACTTTACATTTTTTGTTTTTCATTTTTTAATGAGGGATATACATAAAACATCATAACATCATAAATCTAACATCATACATGCCTCTTGGACTAGGACAGCTAGAGACAGAAGAGAATGGAAATGTTATGAGGAGGGCTTTGTCCAACTGATAGATAGATAGATAGATAAATCAAATATAACATGCAGTCTTTTTTATAACAGGCACCCATAAAATAATGGATCTTCGGTGGTTGGCATAGTGCTCAAATAATCCATAATTTCAACCGGAGGCTCCCAGTGCGGGGTATATGTGATCATCGCATTACGATATAACGCTTACAAGTGACTGTGAATTTTTACAGGACACTGTCGTAGGACTCCAAGCCTTGTCTAAATTCGCCAGCTTTGCCTACGACCCCGATGCACCTCTCGCCGTGAGCGTTGACGTGGACGCTACAAGGGCACCTCCTAGTGAGCCCCAGGGGCTCAGTTTTGAGGTAGACACCCACAACAGACTGGTACTACAGAGGGAAGAGCTAGAGGAAGTGCCGACGGAGCTGGAAGTGACAGCTACAGGCGGTGGATGTGTCTTGTTCCAGGTATGGGGAAAGAAATGCAATAGCCCATTTTTATTTTCCACATGTTTTTTGTTTTCATATACATAATATATTTCTTTCTTGTACATTCTTTAATAATAAACTAAGACAATACAAATAATATTGTCTAAATAGTATAACCAGTGATAATAGTAACGCATACAAGTCAGGTACAACATAATGAATCGGTTTAAACATTTCATCATTCATGATATTAAGTATATAGTATAAAGTTGAAGGGCCTACAGTAAAGCAAGGCTTGCTGTGGATAGGCCCAGTGAATAGCTAACTAACAGACAGGAAGAAACACAAATAATTTTAGAAAGGAGGAAGAATGAATGTAAGAAGGAAAGGAAGCTAAGGGAAGGGAGGAATGAGATAAACTGATGAAGGGAAATAAAGAGGGGGATAAACACAGAGAGGGGATTAGATCCTACTGACAATGCAAATAACAATATAAATTTTGAAGAAACAAAACCAAGGGACTGTAAAGTAAACAGAAAAAGGTGAACAAAATACAGAAACATAAGAGAAGAAGAAAAACAGTCCAAAGTGATGCTGAGAAACAAAGAGAAAGATGAATACAGAGAGAGGGCTAGATCCTACTAACAATGTAGAAAAAAATAAATGTATTAGAAAAAGAAACAAAGACTAAGATCGACTTTAAATCCATGCCACTTGTTGCTCTCACCGTTATCATCTTTAGATAATATTTTTTCCTTCAATAATGAACTATCAAAAAATGTAAATTCTGTAGATTTGTGACCACGATTTGTACGTCCCTTGATAGACCAATGCCAGTAAATGGTGAGAGCAAACAGTGGCAAGAACGGCCTGCCATAGTTAAGTCCAACTTAAAGTCAATCTTAGTTTTTGTGAAACACCTCCCTGTTTTGATCCTTCTTTTCTCTACTTTAGGCTGAGCTAATGTACAATGTGCCAGTTGCAATTCCCAACCGTCTCCTCTTTAACATAACTACAACCATCAAAGAGTGGGAAAGCAACTCTGTCACAGAACCTACAGCCTGCGGGGACAAGACCCTGGAGATTTGCATCAGGTAAGCAAAGGGTCTTTAATCTCTGTTTAACCCTTTGCTTACGGGAACCTGGTGGTCCCTGTGTTAAGCCTATGGGACTTATAGTAGTCTACAGGTTAAGAATAAATGTGATATTGTATAACCTTTTAGCACACATACAGATATCAACAACGCAAAGTGCTTAACGCTTTAACAGCTACCACTTTCAGTGTTCACAGCATTCAAGGAATTCCTGGCCAGCAGTACCTATTGAACACTTGAGTGGAGAGTGGCAAATGCATACGGTATCATATCTTGCGAAATGAGACTAGTGCCGTGCTGGGGCTCGAACCCATGACATTTGCATCTCCCGTCAAATTTTCAGACCACTCAAAATTTTCTCCTGCAACATTTGGTCCAAACATCGAAGATATTGGGTTAGGTTTAGGATTGCAGTTGGGATATAGGTTTAAAATTAGGGTTAGGTTAAGGATTGCAGTTGGGATATATGTTAAAGATTAGGGTTAGGTTAAAGATTGCAGTTGGGATATAGGTTTAAGATAAGGGTTAGGTTGGGATATAGGTTTAAGATTAGGGTTAGGTTTAGGATTGCAGTTGGGGTATAGGTGTAAGATTAGGGTTAGGTTAAGGATTGCAGTTGGGATATAGGTTTAAGATATAGGGTTAGGTTTAGAATTGCAGTTGGGATATAGGTTTAAGATTAGGGTAAGGTTTAGGATTGCAGTTGGGATTTGGTTTAAGATTAGGGTTAGGTTTAGGATTGCAGTTGGGATATAGGTTTAAGATTAGGGTTAGGTTTAGGATGTATGGTTAGATTTAAGATTGCAGTTGGGAGATAGGTTTGAGATTAGGGTTAGGTTTAGGATTGCAGTTGGGATATAGGTTTAAGATTAGGGTTAGGTTTAGGATTGCATTTGTGATATAGGTTTAAGATTAGGGTTAGGTTAAGGATGGCAGTTGGGATATAGGTTTAACATTAGGGTTAGGTTTAGGATGTATGGTTAGATTTAAGATTGCAGTTGGGAGATAGATTTAGGATTGCAGTTGGGATATAGGTTTAAGATATAGGGTTAGGTTTAGGATTGCAGTTGGGATATAGGGTTATGTTTAGGATTGCAGTTGGGATATAGGGTTATGTTTAGGGTTATGTTTAGGATTGCAGTTGTGATATAGGTTTAAGATTAAAGGGTTAGGTTGTGGATTGCAGTTGAGATATAGGTTTTAAGATTAGGGTTTGGTTTAGGATTGCAGTTGGGATAAAGGTTTAAGATATAGGGTTAGGTTTAGGATTGCAGTTGGGATAAAGGTTTAAGATATAGGGTTAGGTTTAGGATTGCAGTTGGGATATAGGTTTAAGTTATAGGGTTATGTTTAGGATTGCAGTTGTGATATAGTTTTAAGATTAGGGTTAGGGTTAGGGTATATTATGTGTTCCAGGGCTGGAAATGGACAATGACACCTTCCCATTCATACTTCTTTAGGCTTCATATTGCACAGCGCACGTGGGAGTCCAACATGTCCAAGTTTCTTGCTAGGCTCATTGGGTGAAACAAACCAGTATCCCTTTTAATATCATATTTTCAATAACGTTGTTGATTTGTAGGTACATGGGAAGCGGTGGGGAGACTGGCATGGCCACCATGGAAGTCAAGATGGTGTCTGGTTACGCTCCTCATGAACAATCCTTGAACAGGTTCCAGGATGGCAACAGCATCGGCCTCAAGCGCTTCGACAAGTACAAGCCCGGACAACCTCTCTCACTCTACTTTGATAAGGTCAGTTCGGTCAAACCTGCTGTAGCAACCACCTGTATAGAAAGACCACCTGCCTATAAGCCCTGTCTTCATCAGCTCAAGATTGCCAAATAACCCGCTATTTTTAACTATCCCGATCGCAAATTATCCAGCTAATTTGCGTCTTCATCAGCCTGCAGTTGCAATTAGCGGGATATTTGGTCAAGATAATCATTCCAAGATATCTTTGGCTAGTTTGCAAAATATCCTTCTATTTGTCCGGTGCGTCATCACCAGTCCAAAGACTCGCACTATATGTGCGAACGATTTTTTTTAATTTTATTTATTTTTTTTTTTTTTTAATTACCCTAAGCTCAAATTAAGCGTACCTTGCCTTGCGCGCGTCTAATATTGGACCTCTGACTGTGTCGCACTTATTTTGCGCTTATTTTAAACCATGGTTTATGTAAATTGAGGGTTTAAACAATGGGTTAAATTTAAACCTCATTTGTGCATTCGGGCCTTTGTGTTTGGTTTGATCCTTGCAGTTTGACGATGAATTACGCTGCATTCCTCTTAACCTGAAGCAGGAGATCTTTGTGAAGGAGACCAAGGATGCAGTCATCAAGGTCTACGACTATTACAAACCAAGTGAGTGAGGTCAAAGGTCAAGGGTCAAGAGATGATTGTGATGATGTTGAATGATATTATGTAATACCCGAGACGCACTGCCAAAACTGGCTCCACATCGACTCCAAACAGACCTAGTCCTGGTCATAGTGGGCAATGTAAATTGTTTGTACGGTCTCATCTCTGTCTTTTTGGTGTAACCTGGTTGTGAAGTAGGGTAATAATAATAATAATAATAATAGCCTTATAGTCCACTCCAAATTTTATCAAACCAAAACGGAAATCCTTTTTGCCCAATTGATCGTGAGCCCGGCAGACAATGAGCAGTGCCAGATCGATGTTGTCAGAGATCATCCTTTTGGCTGAAAAGCTATCACATGACATAATTTGTTATACATGCACAACTATGCCTTCGTTTTTTATTGCTCGATATATCCCATACAGAAGATGCATCCCTAGTCCGTAAGTTGATTAAATCTGTAACTTCTTCCTGATTAAGGCTCTGATTGGCCATATAGTATTAGCAGAATGACAGTGCTTGATATAGCCTTCTAATAGGAAGAGATGGCTCAAACAGGTTTGGGATAGTGGTCAATTTGTTTACAGTTGTGACGTTTACTGGCACACGCAGCCAATCCGATGTTTTCTTCTGACCAGTAGGTCAACCAATCTAGGCAATATTGGTATTTGTAATCATGATGATTTGACCATTCTGTACCTCAAAAATCCACATTTTAAATCTCCATATTGCAATTTCTTCCAAATTTTATTTGAAATGAATTTTAAGGCATACGGTGCATGACATGTATCTGCACGCTAATAATAAACGACAAACTCAGATTTTGCTATTAACCAGTAATTATTTTCCTGTTTTTTTTTCATACAGCTCTGGTTGGCTTCAAGAGCTACAACACCTGCGAGGCTGAGAACTGAAGCAGAAGACTACAGAAACTTAAAGCCTGTCTGCACTAGTTTGGCCAGGAGGGATTAGACCTCCCAGCGTGGTCACTGACAGGTGGCTATCTCATCAACTCAGCTCTCAATTAACAGAAGAAAAAGGGGATCATGGGGGACCAACGGTCACCGCTTAGGCATTGTTTGCTATATAGAGGGCGCAAGTAGCTATAAGTAGTGCAGTGGGGCTTTAAATGACCTCATATTCCAAATAGAAATAGAAATAGTTAAAAACTGTGGACCTAATTTAGACGACACGTGTGTGTAGTCCCACCTACCCGTGTTTGTATGCATTGTATGTCATATAAAGGTACATGTAGATTGCGTGCTGGTTTTAAATCATCAATAAATCTGAAACCTTGCAATATACAATTATTTTTAATAGTGTACCACATGAACATAATCTACCTTTGACAATGACTTTAAAATAGATTTTTGGACAAAAGAATCGCACGACCACAACTCAACTGTAGACTATTAAAGTAGCCCAGGGGGTGATTCACAAAGAATAACATTGACTTAACTATGGCAGGCCATTTATGCCACTATTTTCTCTTACCACTTACTGGCATTGGTCTCTCAAGGGACGTACAAAATCATGGTCACAAATCTACAGAATTTACATTTTTTGATAATTCATTATTGAAAGAAAAAATATTATCTAAAGATCATAATGGTGAGAGCAAACAGTGGCATGTATGGCCTGCCATAGTTAAGTCCAACTTAAAGTCGATCTTAGTCTTTGTGAAACACTCCCCAGATGTGTGTACATGTACTGTAATATATATGGATGAATTCATGTACTAAAAAAGTTGACTAGCATTGTATTTTTTATTATTTTGGTTAGGGTTAGGGTTAGGGGTTATTTTGTGTAAGATGTGTATTAAGCAGGGTAGTTTGTTAGCTGAGGACTCAACTCTCGATTCATTTTTAATTCCTGAAGCATTGTGTATCTCCGAAATCTATAAGCAAAGAAAAATAGGCTCGGTTGATTACCCAATAACTTATGCAATATGTTAACATTAAATTGTTCAGTTCATAGCTATAATACTAGAAATAACTGAGAATGAATCATTACTTATCTGTATTACAAAACAATTTGAATTACACTCTCTTAGACATAAAGCTCCTTCTAAATGGAATTCTTTAGTATCAGATATTACGTCTGTTAATAGTTTGAATTCATTTAAAAGAAAGCTTAATAAATATCTTATTTCCAATGATCTTAAATTGTAACAATACTCATATTACTCCACAGTGCAATTTTTTGGGGGGTTGTGTGGTCTATATTTTTGTTTTTGGATTTTTTTTAAAAATTGTTTATTCATACATCATTTTGTATGATTCTTTTACTAATTTTACTGTTTATGTGAATCCCCTCTATCTCATTTTATGGTGGCTGTCCAGACAAACCCACTAGGGTTTTTATACAGCAACCAAATTCCTCTATTTTTTTTATTGTCAATATTTTGATTACTGCAACCGTATGTAATAATTATGTATAAGTAGTACTTCTATTATATTTACTGCAAGTTAATGTTGCTGTTTTTATTATGGAATTGAATAAATGCTGAACTGAACTGGAAAAAAAGATTCTCAAATATTCTAGGGGGCACTTGTTTACAAATCTATGCAAATTGTGTATATTTTTGTTTTGTAATATGTTCTATTTTGTTTTGTTGAATTTGTTTGTTTGTTTTTAATTTTAAAAGTGCAAAAGAAAGGTCAATGTATTTACTTAGATTTTATTTCATATTTAAAATGTTTGTTCCTTTAATGGAAAAAAAAGGTAGAATATGTTTTAGATTTTAAAATGTAAAAGCCTCCCCTACCCCCTCCAATAGAACTAAATAATGCAGTATCATGGATGTTAAATTTTGAAATGTATATGGTGTGACTAGGGTGGTGATTTCTTTTCATGACCGGGGGGGGGGGGGGGGGGACGAAATGCATAGTGAACGAGAGGGGCCAAGGTGACGGAAGTGACTACCCCTCACAGGTTTTTGAAGAAAAAAATTGTATTAAAAAATTACATTCCTTAGCAAAACTATAGTATAAAAACGGAATAC
>JAVYIG010008967.1:0-83422 GCA_035222895.1 Strongylocentrotus droebachiensis
GGTAAGAGGACATTTTTTATTTTATTTTTTTGGTCTCGAAATTTGAAAAATTGACATTTTGCTCCGTTGGGGGGGGGGGGGGGTAAGGTCACCTTTTAAGGTCAGCCATTGGTATTTTTTTTTTCTCATTAAAATACACACATTAAAAAAACTGAAAGGGGGTTCAATACCCCCCCCCCCCTACGTACGCGCCTGTGTGCGTGTGTATGTGTGTGTTAGAGAGAGAGAGAGAGAGAGACAAAGAGAGAAAGACAAAGACAGACAGAGACAGAGACAGAGAGACAGACAGTCAGAGGGGGGGGGTGGGGGGGGGGGGTAGGAAAGGGAGAACAGCGTCCGAGAGGAAACTATGCACTTTGTAATGTTGTGTCGTATTACACAATAGATGGGTAGACAATCTAAACAAACATCAAAAGCAAACAATAACGAATAGATGCAAAGTTATTTAATATAACAATCTATTTAACTGCATGCAGGCACGGTCATATTGCATAGACCATTGCAGTCGTTTGAATTCAATTCAATTCAATTCAATTTATTACTTCATAAAAAATCACATACAATATATATACATTTAGAATTGTGCTGGATCATTTTACACCCGATAAAGCCGATGGCTTGAGAGAAGTGGGTGGACCCATAACATTAAATGACAAATGTGTAAAATACAAAACATTAAAATTCACAATAAAACAAAATGCAAGACATGTACAGGACATTACAAACTAAAACACAATAATAACACAGAACGATATAATTGATATAGTAATTGTATGTATCATAGGAAGTCATATATATGTGGTAAGAAGACGCAACTTAAATTTCGACTTGAAAGAACTAAGAGTGGTTACATGTTTGATTGAGTCGTCAATATTATTCCATAATTTCCCCCCTTTTTGTTGAATAGAATTTACCTTTCGTAGCTTTAAACGTGCATATGGCAAGAAAATTTTATTTTTTTGTCTTGTGTTGACATTATGTTTCTTGTCAACTGTAACAAAGTAATTATCGAACACGGGTGGTAACAAAAAATTCGAATAACGGTACATAAAGACTCCTGTTTTAATTGTTATATTATCAGAGAAATTTAGTATATTCAGTTTCTTAAACATCGGCGGGGTATGGGCAAGATAATGGGAGTTTGAGCATAGGCGAATGGCTTTCTTTTGTAAAGTATGTAGCCTGTTTAAATGACACGAGCTGGCCCCTCCCCATACAAGACTACAATAATCGAAATAAGGCAGGACAATGGCATTGTATAAAGTGAAAAGGGTTTTGAGCGGTAGAAAATAACTTAGCTTACTCAACATACCTATAGACATGCTAATCTTTCCACGAATGGAGTTGATGTGGTTAGCCCAAGTTAGCTTATCATCTATCTGTACTCCTAGGAAATTGATACTGCTTGCTCTCTGTATTTCAAGGTTATCTAGTTTTATCGAAAAATCAAATTGAAGTTGTTGGCGCTTATTTGAACAAAAAAACATATATTTAGTTTTGTCAGTATTGAGAAATAATTTGTTAGCTTTGAACCAGCAAGAGATCTTGTTTAATTCGATATTTGCATAATTTTGAAGAGTATTTTTATCAGCATGTCAAATAAATATGTTGGTATCGTCTGCATATAAAACAAAATGTAATAATTCAGATGTATTAATTATATCATTCATATATATCAGAAATAACAAAGGACCAATTATACTCCCTTGTGGAATTCCACATACCACAGGCATTGTCTCGGAACTTAAACCTTTAAAGCTAACAAATTGTTTTCTATTGCTGAGATAATTAATAAACCAGTCATGTGGTATACCACGTACGCCATAATTTTTCAATTTTTGTAACATTATGTTATGATTTAAAGTATCAAATGCCTTACTTAAATCAATATATATCCCTAAAGTATATTCTTTTTTATCTAAACATGAGGTTATGTGCTCTAAGGCGTGTAAAAGTGCCATTTCCGTGGAGTGGTTGGGTCTGAATCCAAACTGGTATTTTGTTAGAATGCTATTTCTAGACAGATGGCTATAGAGTCTTTTAAATATAATGCGTTCGAGGATTTTTGAAAGAGTTGGAAGTAGAGATATAGGACGATAGTTTTTGGTTAAATTTGGATCATTCTTTTTATAAACAGGAATTATTTTTGCTCTCTTTAGGTTGTCTGGGACGACGCCTGTGGACAAAGACAAATTGAAAATGTGTTTTAGAGGATAAGAAATATAATGTATAATTTTTTTCACAACATTGGTACTTATACCATCATACCCACACGAGGAACTAGATTTCAAATCCTTCACAATCTGTATAATTTCACATTCACTTGTAGGATTAAAAAAACAGAGATTCCGAAGTCCTTGGATTCAAGTATTCCGAAAAGTGATGAGATGTTGACTGAACATCGTTTGCAACTGATGCACCGACATTAGTAAAATATGAATTGAAAGAATCAGCCATTTCCTTTTCATCAGATATTTGTTTGCCATTTTTCAAGATAAATTGCGGTAGTTTAACCTTTCTATTTCTTCCTAAAATATCATTAATCGTTTGCCAAGTTTTGTTAAGATTCAATTTATTTTTTTCAAAAAGGTGTGCATAGTGCTTTCGTTTTGATAATCTAATAATGTAGTTCAATTTGTTTCTATAACTTTTGTATAATGAACAGTTTTTACACGATGGGTTTTTTATATACTTCCGGAATAATCTCTGCTTCTTATTAATAGAACATAAAATCCCTTGAGTTATCCATGGCTTTCTCGGAATATCTCTGTTTTTCCGTTGAAATGATGCATTAACATTTGCATGCTTTTTACATATCCCAGACAGTGTATGTAAAAATGCTTCATATGCTGAGTTTGTATCATCACATCTGTTTACACAAAACCAATTTTTTAGACTTAAATCCCTTGAAACATTTTCATAATTTAATTTAGAAAAAACTGAATCATTTGTTGTGGGATGAAAAGAACAATCCTGCATACGAACAAATTCGGTCAACTGGAAAATGGGGAGGTGATCGGAAACGTCACAATAAAGTACTCCAGAATAAACTGTTTTGTCCAGAACATTAGTAAATATGTTATCAATACATGTACAGGATGACGCCGTGACACGTGTAGGCTTGGTAATCAATGGTTGCAAACCATTAGAATACATGACACTTAAAAAGTTACCAGTTTGAGGATGAGAAGAATGTCTCAAAATATCAAAGTTAAAGTCACCAAGTATATAACAGTACTTATTTTCTTTAGAAATAGCTGACAAACATTTATCTAATAAATCGTTAAAAGATTTTCCATCCGAGTTTGGAGCTTTGTATATTACACCAGCAATCACATTTTTATGAGAATTAAACTGTAGCTCTATAAATAATGAATCAATATCGTCATTGTTAAATGAAATATCTGGTCTTTCTTTGTAATTTAAGTTAGAGTCAATATATAAACAAACTCCTCCACCTACTCGAGTTGTTCTGGATTTGTGTAAAAAAGAGTATCCCGACATATTATACATAGATGGAACGTTTTGCTTGAACCATGTTTCTGTAAATGCATATATTGAAAATTTATGGTGTAAACTCTTAATATAATCCTGAAAGCTCATGTATTTGGAAGCCAAACTTTGACAGTTTAAATGAAACATTGAAAGAACATTATTTTCTTTATAAGATTCAAATTTACTATTAAATGTATCACTGAAATAATAATTGCATGTAGTTTCAAAAGTACCAGGTCCATCATTATCCTCATTATCATTGAAAGTGTCAAACAAATTCGAACAGAGTCGTGAAATATTATTTATGTTACAGTTTTGACGAAAATCTAGAGAGAAACGTCAGGTTATTATCTTTCTTTTTAAAGTTTCTCTTTCAGCACATTGTTATAACCCAAGATAAACAGATAAAAATGATAGTGCCTTACTCATCATTATTCTTAGGCCTAAAGTAAAAACTTGTTGTATTGCCCTTTGCGACCGACCCAAAAATCAGAAAATATACGGTCGGCATTTTTAAAAAGTTTTTTTTTTAATATTTATTTTTAAAAAAATATATTAGTGAATAACAAAATATGTATTTTGTTTGTTTAAAAGGGCGGAAAAAAAATTCAAAACTGAAAAAAAATATCGAACCAAAGAGGGCGACCAAAAAAAAGGTTAAAAAAAATATATATATATCTTTTCCGACCGACCGACCCATATTTTGGCACCTAAAGGGCAATACAACAAGTTTTTATTTTGGGTCTAAATATTTGACAGCTAGACAGGATATACTACATATTTGAAGTACTAGCTGACGTCACAATCATATATATTATGTATAAACTGTGTATATCATGAAGAGTATTTCCACAAATGAATGAAAACAAACGTTTAGCGTCCGAATTTTTCTGAACGCTAACTACTTCCTCCCAAGGTTCTTCTTTGTCCTTTTACACAAACTAATAATTGGACATTGAACGAGAAATGTAATATGAAAATGTGAAATGTTGATACAAATATATACAAACCCACACACCCACACCCTCCCCCTAGCTCACACACTCATATTTATTATAACAGTAGGCCTACAGATAATGAACTATACGTACAAGAAGAAATTGTAATGTTTACCTCATTATTGTGTTTTTGAGTATTTTCGAACTCTCTCTCTCTCTCTCACACACACACACACACACACACACACACGCGAGCACGCATATATATATATATGTAGGGGGTGAGAAGCTATCAGGTGAATTTCTACATTATTATTTGCACAAGCGTGCAATGATTTATAACATTCTTTTGCACGGTAAAAAGCGTACTAGACTTAGCACCTAATTCCTTCCCTTGGGGTATCCGTTAGGCAGTATTTTCTCTGTCATATGAAACGACGATAAGCGATCAAAATATAACTGAGAGGGCCTGATTCCAAAAGAGCAAGGCACGAGATCACAAATACCCTAATGTTATATATCAAATTTAACATGCATGCCGTGGTCAATATAACATATAAACTCACCTCCAAATTCAAAATTTATCTCGGCCTATTATATTTCTACATCGGCCTGTGGCCTCTTCGAAATAAAGCATCACTCGGGAAATTCGTCGGTTCATGTATTTTGATACATCGAAAACCGGTGCATACGATGTTTGTATAATATTTACATCATTTCGAAGGAGAGAATATTTAAGATTAATTTTGTGCATAGTCATATTATTCTTTACTTGTATTTACAGCAATGTACATGATTATATCGTTAAAGGGAGGGATAACTTAAAAATACATGAATATAAAAGACCTCAGTATTCCATTCAAAATCACATCACAACTGTTCAAATGCTATATACAGTGGAATTATATCCTCATTATTTTCGACTTTGGCTCTGAATTTATGCCCTGATATTTACAGGAAAATAGTAGATTATGACTTTGTAAAAGTAAAAGAAAGTGGTTATATTGTGTGGCATAAACATGTTTATGACGTTTTATATACAATAACCGATGAATGCGACATCAAATGAGGACCTTTCATCGTAAATTCCTCGTGGTAGAGATCATCAAAAATACTGTATTCCAATTAATTTCGGATCATCATCTACTACATCGTAGCTACATGTATATATTATTAATCAGTCCTTGTGACTGTGAAAATAAACAATCTGGTTAATAAATAAAAGTCAAAAATTCCCGCATAAACCTCAACAGGCATATATCACTGTATAATGATGGAGTTCCAACCTTGCGGCCAAGTCACATAATAGTTATACAGAAAAGGGAAAACATTTGTTATACATACATGTAAACATGATAAAGACAAATCTTATTAAATTCTTCTGATTAGCATTCACGTAACTGTTGTTTTTTACTTTTTTCTTTTCCTTAGGGGGGAGGGGGGTTATCATTTGTTTAGTGAATATTAAAACAAAATTTTAGTTGATATTTGCAAGTAATAACTCCAATTTGACAAACTGTATTCGTGCGTTATGCATGTCACATACACTGAGAATGTTGTCAGAAACGAATGTGATTCCGTGTGGAAAGAGAAACTCCCCATCTCCACTCCCTTGTCTCCCAAAACTACCCACAACATTCAGCTCCTCATCGACGACCACGAGCCGATGACCCATCTGGTCAGCGACCACGGCACCGAGTCCATTCGGCAGCCAAGCGACGCCCGTCGGCCTGATCTCGATGGACGTTGTCGCTGTACGCGGTCGGCCATGTTGCGACGTAGCAGACGACACTACGAGTTTAACGAGGAGCGGCGGATGCGCGCTATCAATGTGCGCGAGAATAAGCGCGCCAGCGCCGTAGTCGCTGACCAGTATCCGGTCCCCAGCTTGATCAACTGACACGAAATATGGACAGACCATAATGTGTTCGTTTGCTTTGCTCAGAGCGATCGCTTTGGCTTCTGGTTTGCTGTCATTCTTGTCATGAAGATCCAACATCTGTACACAATGGTTGCCTTGGTCGCATATGAAGACACGATGACCTTGTGACGTCACACCACGGGGGTCAGTATCGACCGGAAGTCCCAAGGTATTTGCTCGCCTGCCCTCGTCAAACATGATTACCTGAATGACACAAACATAATATAACAGGATAATTAACACAGTCATGTACAACATAGAAAAGAAAACATGTTTAATACTTGAGAAGAGAGTACCGATTTTACCTCAAATCCTTAATCCATTCGAATTAAACAAAGCGTTGCCTAAAACCGTCGGATATTGTTTCCGTAAGAACTGTAGGTCAATTGATTTTGATAAAACTCTAGTTTATTTGCCATTTGACACTTGTTTTTTTTTAACTATGACCAAATAGCTAAATGGCCCTTTGAGAGCCTGAAAATTTACAAAGATAAAGAATTAGAAATCAGTTACAACTTTTTCTTGTAGATTGGACCTATGTCCTACACTGTAAAAAATAATTTGTTCATTGGTAATTTGTACGTATTTTTTCCATGTAGAATTTACTTAAAAAACATTAGTTTTGCCACTTACGCACTAAATTTAAGTCTTGCTAACTCAAACTTTCAATTTAGTAGAACATACGTGGAATATTTAAGTAAAATCAAATACATAAGTAATTTCAGCTTGTATTAATTTAGTAATTTTAACTCAAAATCAGAAATTATACGTTTTACTCAAACAATTTATGTTGATTATTCTTATCTTTTTAAAGTAAGGACCGATGCAGTGCGTAATAGAAATATTTACATAATTTATGAATATTCATTAAGACCAAATTAAACTCTTTTTTAAATAAAACAATTGTTTTTTGTGGTTGAATGAAAATTTAAGGACTTTAAAACATTTACTAATTCATTTAACATGGCTAAGCAAAGACAAGACAATTTTTAATTGTTACCCAGTTCAAAACAAATCAAAACTATTTACTTAATAAAAATAAGGCAATTCTTTTCCTCAATTTTATTGAGTTATTTCGAATATTATTTTTTTACAGTGTAGATTGCCCTCCCATAGCTTAATGAAAAAATTTCAACATTGCTTTATGTGCATGAGGTATTCCTGAAAAGCCAATTGTTTACGGAATTTTGTAACAAATTGACATACCTTTTTGGTTGGAGCAGAAAAAATATATACCAACAAACAATATGTTTTTTTTCTATTGATGATTAATGAGCATGGGTGGATCTTAAAGAAAGTTAACAGTAATCTGAATTAACTCCTGTATTTTGATGGAACAGTGCAATTGAAAATGGTGTTTCGGACGTTACATTTTCCGTAAGCAATGTAGACCCTCATTTAACCCACTAGAACAATAAATTAATGAGATTGTATATGGTTTGAATAAGCTTATTAGTTGCTCCAAGTCATTAAATTAAAAGAAAATATGATTTAATTATAGTAGCGTTTATATTAGAAATAAACTCAAAATTGGAAAAAGTTGTCTCATTTTCCGTAAACAATTTTAACGTCCGAAACAACTTTCAATTTGAAGTAGCAGAAAATAAATGAACTGCAGGACCTATCTATCGTAACATTTCTTAAACATTTCATGGCGGCTACCCACCCCCAACGAAAATTTGCAATACATCACTCCAATACTATTTTATAGTTAAAACCAATTTTCCTTTAACAGTTATAACGTCCGAAACAAAAAATACCAAATAAATGATGATAATCCATATTTGAGGGTATCTGGAGTGAATAGATCATTATGAAACAAGTTATTATAAGTCTTCACACAAGTCAAAACACAAATCAGGTCTTTCAAATCCAATAATTTTGTGTAAGCTCAAGAAGGGTGTTTCGGACGTTACACTATTTGATTGTTAACACATAGTTTGCAAATTTCAACTAATTTTCTATTATAATATGTGCAAGTTACGATTTCACAATGCACACTCCTGTTAAAAACACTATTTTGATAGTTTTATTTAGATTTAAATATAAAACTATGAAGAAATATGATGCAAAAGATCAAATTTTCCGTAAAATATCTACATTTTCTGCAAAATTGACTTATAAACCATAAAATATTGAAGCCACACTTTGTGATGCAAGGAATGGCTGGCTGCTTTAGTATATCTTTAAATGTAATTTATCAGAAAAAATATTCAGCCATTTTAACAGCACTTTCTGGTATGCTGTTAGCACGTTTCGGATGTTACATTAAACTGTTAACAGACATTTTCATACTTTAACTAGTTCAAATGAGGGGCAAAGATAGATGTGAGAATAGCAAATTTCATTTTTTCAACCTCTCCTCATGCTATTTACATTGCTGTGTGTTTGCAAATCATCAGGTTTTCATTTTTTACAAAGGGTTGTTCCAAATGATGTCATATTACCAAAGATTGTATGGTCAATCTTAACTATTTGGTAGGTTACAAAAGCTCAAAATCACCCACTTAAGCAATACCCAGTGTACATGTACATAACACGGGTATGATATACAGGTATATAAATTTGATAAAATCAAGCAAATTAAAATGTTTTTCTAAAAATGTGTTGGAAATATGTATTTTCATTTGAAAATACCTTTTAAAAAGGGCGATCAGTACACGTAACTAATCTGTGTAGAAAGTACATACATGTATAAAAGAAAAAGACTTTACCATTAATACCTTATTTAATTATCCTAAACATAATTATACATGTAGTATCTTCCTAAAATGTATGCATACATACAAAATGTATAAGCTAGTGTGAAATATAAATGGGCTGTCCGTTTGGTGTGTTTTTTTTTTCCTCTACGAAATGTCAAAGTTGGGGGTGCGGCGCTGCGGGCCTTATCGCCGCCAACTACGGTACACGTTTAACCTATACACTATATAGTGTTTGTCACCTGTGATATCGGCACAGCAAGAGTTAAGATCTATCAACCAATCAACCAACCAACCAACCAACCAATCAAACCATCCATTCATCAATCGGTCATCAAGTAAATAAATAAATAAATACTTATTTAAGAGCATTAAAAAATGTTGTCGTTTGAAACAGCCTCCTAATACAAATAGTGGTAAAGGATGATTGTTACTACAGTAGTATTATAACCTAAAGGCTAAAACATACCAAATTTTAAAATACATCTAAAATGTCTCATTCTCGAGATGTACATAATTTTAGGATTCATTATTTCTTATTACTTCCATGACTGGGGGTACTTTTTTATAGTTTATTTTAAAAAAGATTTTTCAATGTTTTGCTTACATACATGTATGTGTTAGTGATATTATTTAATGACACACTATATAGTTGGAGGCAAATAACATAAGCAAGCTGATTACACATCTATATTGTAGAGTTTGTAGAAATTGATGATCTCATTGAAATGTTAACATTGTGTAACATCCGAAACAAACCATAGCGTACATTTCACACTGTTGTTCATAACATGCAATACAGAAAATGTTTCTAAAGTGAATTTTCTATGGAGTTTTGAGGACTACAATTGCTATTAGCTTCATATTTCACTCTGTTAGATCACATAATCGTTTTTAATTACCGGTACAAGTTCTTGAAATGAATAATATACCTTACATAAATTGAGTGGTCGATGAAGACAATCTTGGTATACATGTATGTGCTAAAATTATTTAAAATGTTACAGAAGTATTTTTCTGCAAACAATTAATGTAAATGAGGTCAATAATACCTAAAGAAAAGTAATTGACTTGAATAAAGTTATGATGTTAACAGTGTGTAACGTCCGAAACATCAGTGGTGTGACATATGAAAATTATTAGGAAATGCACTGGTTCCCAATTTTTTGTGCATGTATTAACCTTATATCATCAGTTATAATAAAATAAGTTTGACCTAAGAAAAAAGCATTTTACCTATTGAAATAAAAACTTGTTATTGTCAAAACCCAAATTTAGAGCTATTTTTCACTTTCAAGGGATACAAAATCTGTATTTTTCAAGATAGAAACTCAAACATTTGCATAAATAATCTCTGAAACATATTCTTAAAGACCCAACATATTTAAAGGTGTAGTTAATAGCAAATAAGTTTTATATCACAGTTATTAGATATGCTATAGTTCACAATAAAATTGTAAGAACCCATATTATTCATATCTGGTGAATAAATAAGGAGATAGATTAAGCTCCAAAATTTGCGTTTCTGATAAATATGAATAGTCCTGATCCTAAAAATACACGTTTGAAGTAGGTAAACATAATTTTATTTTTGACCCTTTTGTGGACACATTTGGTTTATGTTTTTAAAAAACAGTGCCCTATATAGACTTCCAAATAATGACAAGAAAATCTTTTTGGATGATTTCGATAACCTCATTCACAAACTAAATCTAGAAAATAAAAATATATATTTCATGGGGGACTTCAACATTGACTTGCTCTGTGACAACGATATTACTGCTGATTTAAATACACTGTTAAATGTTCATGCTATGTTTTCTACAATTCCAAAATCAACAAGAATATATATGAACAACAGTACTAGTCTAATTGATAATAGATTTACCAATGTTTCTGATAATAACATTGAAGCAGGGCTCATTTATTCTGAAATTTCAGATCACCTACCCATTTTTTTGCTCTTTTCCAATTGTACTAAAACTAAAATGAAAATGGTTGAAGTTCTTAAATTTACAGCGGATAATATTGACAAGTTTAAAACTGATTTGATGTCGGAAACATGGAATGATGTCTTAAATTGCAATGAAATTGATATTGCATATCAGAGGTTTTTAGAAACATTAACAAACTATTTGAATATAAATATACGACAAGTCCAAATTAAATCTCGCAGAAATTTACCCAAACATCCTTGGAGTACCAGAGGAATTCTGAGATCTATTAAACAAAGAAATAAGCTATATTTAAAAAAAAAAAGCCTTTGTAACCCTACAGATACAAAGAAGCAGGAATATAGACAATATAGAAATAAGCTAACACATATTATTCGTATATCAAAAAGAATGTATTACACCAAACAGTTTGTACAGGCAAATGATTCTTCCTCCAAGTGGAAGATAATAAATGGTATTCTGAAAAGGGGGAATGTTTCTCATTCAACTGTGTTTAGACACGATGGTATTACTGTAACGGACCCACATGAAATTGCAAATTGTTTTAATAATTATTTTTCAAACATAGATGCTGAACAGGCTTCGAAAATCGTTTATGATAGACTATATACATTTTTGACTGACAACAGTTTACTTAATAACGATAGGTATGGATTCAGGAAATTTCATTCAACGGAATTTGCTATTATTAAATTATATGATAGGGTATCATCTGCCTTAGCCAAACACGAGCATGTTATAGAGATTTTCATGGATTTGCATTTGATACCCTCGATCATGACATACTTCTACACAAGCTTTACCTTTACGGGATACGTGGCATACCTTTAAATTGGCTACGTAGTTACCTTTCTTGTAGAAGTCAATATGCAATATTTAATAATGCCAAATCAACCATGTCATCAGTTAGGTATGGTGTGCCCCAGGGCTCTATTTTAGGTCCGCTTCTTTTTCAGGTGGGCTGTATATAATACAGATCACCTTATGTTTTCGTTAGAATATTTTTCTTATTTCTAACCACTTTTTTGTTAGCACGATAACTTGACAATGGCTCAATCAAATGCCTTGAAATTTGGCACACATTATGTACAGGCATGAGAAAAGAGCACAATAAGGTTTTCAATCTTGACCTTGACTGATAACGTCATCTGGGCGCCATTTTGTGAAAATCAAAATATGATCATATCTTCATTTCTCATTCATATTTACCAGGATCAAGGTCGATATCAGTCCAGTAAAATTCAGGTCAAAAAACGCGCGCGTACGCCATTATTAGCAATAGCATTTCATAGAGAATCGCGCGCGTTTTCGTTTGTCACGGCCGAACGCAAAATAATTCCTCCTAGATTTTTTTTGACATAGTATTCCTCATGTTTTCCCGAACTATTTGATACCATGTTTATCTCTTTATGACCATTAATAAGGGAATGAGCGTCCGTTCAAGATAAATGTCCGTGCGCGCAAGCTCATGTAATACATAGCATATATGGGCAACAACATGCCCATATAAAACCCTTATGACTTTTTGGGATGGACGGGAACCCTCAATGTATGTTATAGCTGAGACTATGGGCTATAATAGTTGAGGTTTTAATTTTTTGTTCAGGTGGTGGGATTATGTCGAAATGTTCAATTGAATGTTAAATTCGCAAATTCTGTAGAACATTGCTGGAATTATGCATATGTCATGTATGTCCTATTTGTGAAATTAAACGTTAGCAGTTTCCTAGTATTCAAATTAAACAAGGAAACCCCTTTACTTTCTAGACTTTACTTTCAGACACTATTGAGTGACTGACCGACTTTTTTTCCTCTGGTAATAAAATACATAAAATGAGCTTAAAGGTCACATCAATAACCCACTTCTTGTAATGGCCCAAAATAAACTGATTGAATCTATGCGCAGCACAATATAGGTAAAACATGACGGGTAGAGCATTTCATGGAAGAAGATGAAATTGTGAAAATGCATTCTTCGTTATGTCAATTAGGGTCAAAGGTGTAACTGCTTATTGTATGAGGTCAATGGTCATATATTGTCTCAATCTATCTTCCATAGATCCATAATGGTCAATATACTACACAGTTGAAACTTTTCATATGGATAGACCTTATAGGAAGAGCATTTTAGAACATAATATAAAATCGTGAAAAGACATTCTTCATTATTTTAAACATTAGCATACGTATCACCTAAATCGTCAAAGTGATAATTTCAAGTTATTATTATTCCCATTTATTATTTTGCCATTCCATATCCTTAAACTGCTGGCGAACGGGGGGGTTTTAGGTTTTTTTAGGGGGGTTTACATACATTAAAATACCAAAGGGGGGGGTTTGAACCCCCAAACCCCCCCCCCCTGCGTACGCCCCTGTCTGTCCAGTAGTGCCGTGTTTGTGCCATCGAACGGGATCGACCAAATCAATTGATTCATAATACATATATATATAGACCTATATATATATATATATATAATATCTTTTCCCGTAACATGGAGTAATTTTAATAGTTTCATACTTTTAATTAAATGTAATATTAATTGTTATTGTGTAATTGTTTTAAATGGGGCACGCTACAAGAGTCCTATCTCGCACCACGGGGCATCGTGTCTGACACGGCCGTTTGTAGCAACTACTCCGAAGATCA
This sequence comes from Strongylocentrotus droebachiensis, assembly GCA_035222895.1. Taxonomy (NCBI): domain Eukaryota; kingdom Metazoa; phylum Echinodermata; class Echinoidea; order Camarodonta; family Strongylocentrotidae; genus Strongylocentrotus; species Strongylocentrotus droebachiensis. The sequence continues at coordinate 13,659 of JAVYIG010008967.1, forward strand.
AGATTTAATCTTGATCTAACGAGACACGAACGATTCTGCCATTAATTTGTTCGCAGGATATCTCAAGAATGAATAAAGCCATTATCATGAAACTTGCAATGATGATTATTGATATTAGTATAACTTAGAATTGTGTTACTTTTCAGTAACTCAAAATCATCGTGACGTCATCCAGGCGCTATTTTGTGGAAATCAACTTTTAATCATATCTTTATAACGAGTCATCAAAACTGAACCATATTCAAAACACATGAACTTCAGATCAAGGTTCGACATAACATCTCATCAAAATCCGCGCGCGTCTGAATTTTAAAATGCTCAAAATCACTTTTTAATCAAAACAGAGTATATGTTATAGGCCATTTAAAGCATTTCGAAAATTATGCACGCGCGTTTTTGCGTGTAACGCCATTACACAACATAGAAACGCTATTTTTTTTTTCTTTCACGATATTTCATAACGGAATGAGCGTCCGTTTAAGATAAATGGCCGTGCGCACTAGCACATGTAATACCAAGAAGTTAACTTCTTGGTAATACATAGCATATATGGGCAAAACCATGCTTACACAAAATCCATCATAGCTCTTTGGGATGCACCAAGACCCCCAATTTTTCTTTTATTTTGATAGAGTATGAGTCGGAGATTTGATTTCAAGTCTCATTTAGCCATTACAAATATCATGACCTCGTTATAATAGCCTTGGAACTCAAAATACGAATTTGCATATTATGACGTCAGCATATTTATGGGAAATTGATTGTATCTCTGTAAATATTGATCGATTTTCTTCAAAATGTTGATATGTTGTAGCTAAGACAACTCTCTACAAGCTCAGTATCACCATTTTTTCATTTTAATGACGTCATCATAGTGAGTATTACGATTAAAGGGCACATATCAGAAATTTCTTAATTTGCGTGTTATGCCTATAAAAGGTGAATTTTGTTCACGTCATGAATCCACATGATATTGTTTTTCAAACATTTTTAAGCAGTATCTCGCTCATTTTTGCTCTATTTTGTCTCAAAGTTTAGTTCGACCAGCCCACCTTTACTTGTTCCAAACAAGTATTACATGTCTAGTTTTAATTTATGTTAATGATATCTCTAATGTCTCTTCCTTGCTACAATATATATTATTTGCTGATGACGCTAATATTTTTTGCTCTAATTCCAACCTAGAGAGTCTTGTTCAAACACTAAATACTAAATTACACAAATTATCTAACTGGTTTAAATGCAATAAATTATTGTTGAATTTAGGTAAAACTAACTTCATCCACTTTAAAACTCGTGCTCATACTGAACAAACTAATGTTTCATTAAAGATAGATAGCATTTCCATTCAACAAAAGAAAAACACCAAATTCCTAGGCATTTATATTGATGAGTCCCTGTCTTGGCATGAACACGTACGTGATCTTTCTCTAGTTTTGTCTCGTTATATTGGTGTTATGTACAAGTGAAAGCCTTTTGTTCCACTTAGTATTTTGTTCATTATTTACAATTCTTTCATTCATTTACATATTTCTTACTGTAACATTTTATGGGCCATTAATAGATTACATACTAATGGTATCTTGAGATTGCAAAAGAAAGCCATAAGACTTTGTTGTGGCTCTGGGTACTTTGATCACACTGACCCATTATTTTTCAAATTGAGAACTCTGAAAGTTACTGATATTCATTTTTAATGCAAATTGCAGTGTTCATGTACCGACTTAATAAGAAAGAACTGCCTTTATCATTTTGTAACGATTTTACTCTAAATAGAGACATTCACAACTACCCAACCAGACATTCTTCTGATTTCCATTTGTTTACGCCATGGAGCGCCTTAGCCCAAAGATCAATTAGAAATATAGGTCCTGACATTTGGAACGCTTTGCCACCTGAAATACGAGCTTGTAAAAACCATCATGTTATTTAAAAAGAAAATGAAGGAATTATTTCTCTTAAAATATAATTGTTAACTTTTGACGTACATTTTGTATAGTGCTAGTTACGCCAAGAAGAGGTAATGTATATTTCCTTGTGTTTGCTTGTTATTCAAATACGTTAAGGGGCACGATTTTTGTATTTTGTTTTATTTTTGTAACGAATGTCTTATTCTAAGCCATGTTCTATTTTTACCTAATAATTATCAACTTTGTTACTTAGGGACGTTGCGCTTCAACCATTTTTTGTTTATCCATTGTTCCTACTATGTATTATATATCAATGTAACCCATTGTATTTTATTATCTGTAAACAGTTATTTTACATGGTGAATAATAAAAACAAACGAACAAAAACAAACATTCATATTGTCCGAACCTCGCGAGTCTTCTCATTCTATTATATCCCAAGTTGGCCACTCAATATTCGCATCATTTGCATCTTCTTTGTTATCTTTATTTATCAAATTGAAATCCAACTACCACATACATCTATGAATCTTGATGTGCATCCCCTCTTTCTTCTTTTTTTCTGTCTTTTTCCCCTTTTACCAATATTTTTTTCCTCCATATTTGTATTATTATGTATCCTTTGAGGGTAGTCATGCTATCAAGCTTTACTTACTTTGTCAACCCCCCTGTTTGATGTTTTCGATTAGTTACAGCCAGCCTTACTTCATTCTACATATATTCTTTTGTCATGGGTAAATTTGCAATGTTTGTTTGTTACATATTTGTAAAAATGCAAAAGAAAAAGAAAATCAAACAGAAATAAATAAATCAAATCAAATCAAATCGATTGTATACCTGCTTCTGTTGCGAATCCGATACGACGATGCATCCTCCAACTGTCTGTGCGACATCGAATACTCCGTGGGCCTTCACCGAGTCTCCGTCATCTTCCCACACCAATGTCACACCGGCCACAACTCCGTCCAAACCAACATCCATGATCCTACCACGACCGCAGTCCGCTACGGCGACCACGCCTTTGTCATCTACACCGTTACCAAGGCAACAGACTCCGGAAGGTCGCTCAACTTTAGCATCCTCCTGCATCAGTGTTTGGTACTTGACTTTGTTGGGATGAGGTACTACTTTGCCCTGCCGAGCGAGTGAAATATTTGTTAAGCTCCTCTTGGTCTCACGATCTCGCTTTTTAAGAAGAATTTTGTCAGACGACCTGACATGGCGACAGCCTGGATGATCACCAACAGTCTGCTCTCTCAAAGAATCATTTTCGTCGGGTGGACCTGGCTGACGTCGTCGACCACCTTCCGGTCGTTGACCAGCTGATGCTGCAGGTGGTGGTGGTGGTGGGATGTTTGGAAGAAAACGACCTATGTGAAGGTCCTGGATCCCGCAGCCATCTGCTGCCGACCGCACATCCCGAGGAGTCACCGGTACCCTGGAGAAGCCAGGAGGATTCGATGAGAGGCTTCGTGTTCTATGAGGCTGCACAGGAACGCGGAGAGACATCGGTCTTCCCCTTTGTAGCGGGCTTGGTTTTTGCTTATCATCCTCATTGCGGCATCTGGATGTTGGTGTTCCTACCCGGGACTTGAGATGCTGAGTTGTCTCACGCAGTGTCGCAAGTTTCTCCACAGCGTCCTTGATGGAACCCTCGACTCCGGAATCGGTGACGACCTCAAGCTCATCCAACTCCGTGATCGAATTCTCGGTGCTTATTTTTCTCGCCTTCCGCTGAATGTCATAGACCTCGAGCATAAACGAGTTGATCATAATATCTGAACTCTTTCCATTCCTCTTGTCACGTACTATGTCCTGTTGACGCCTCCTACACTCTTTCAGTTGTGCCCATTCTTTCTCCATCGCCTTCTTCTTAATCTCTATCATTGCCTTTTCAGTCTTTGTGTTTAGCTTCAAGGACCTGATCATTTTCTTTTTTCTCTTGTTCACGGCGTCGACGATTACTTCAAAAAGTGTCTCGATCTGCTGAATCTTCTTATCAAGACCGTTCTCGATCATAAGGAGGACTCCCTCGAAGTGCTCCGAGAGAGGCTTGTAGACAACGTCTTCGAGATGATTAACCTCCTTCAGCTGGGCCTTGATGGTGTCGTGCTTCTCGCTCGACATCGATGACGACGCCGATGGTAATGAGGCTGTCGTCGGGAACTCACTGGATGTCTCGCCTTGATCAGGATTGAGGGACACACTTCGAATCTGGCAGGTGACGCAAACTACAGAATCATCTCTGCTTTGAACCAAGTCGAGGCATCTTTGGCGGACACCATGCCTACACCGAGGCAGTGTATCTGTTACAGCCGAAGAAGACTGCAAGCAGACAGAGCAACGTGGCCCGTCACGTCGTCTATCCTGCTCACCATGATCTATTACCTCGATCGTAAGTAAGGAACTGAAATCGTCCACCATTTTTTTGGTTTGGTGTCAATCGTATACTGCTAGCGTCTCGGTCTTGTACAACAGAATGATTGACGGAGTAGAGTGACAAAGTGACAACAGTCTTGGTGAATCTTCCCAACGTTCGTTTTCTTCTGTTTATTTTGTTGTCATGGGGGAATAAACAAACGCCAATTGTTCGTGTAAGCTACATTGGTCTACATTCTCCTGAATGTAACAGACGTGAGAATCAGTGGCGCCGCGAAAGTTCGGCCAGACACCGAGGGAGCACTACTAGCATGAAGGGAGTAGGGGGAGCTACCTCAGTAGATGAAAATTTCAAATTAACAAGAATGATCATTAGGGAAGGTTTAGTGAGAGGGATCGTTTCATAATTTATTCTTTTCATGTTCTCTTTCTCAACTATATCCCTCCCCTCTCCCTTTCCCCCAGTTCCATTTCCCCTTCGATGGGGGGGGGGGGGGGGGGGGGTGTCGGGCCATTCCCCTCTGTATAGCTACGTCACTGCTTGAGACAACAGGACTGCGTGTTTGGTGCGGAACGATTAACTCCTCAAAGAGGGGGTAATGTTCAACCTTCACAGGACAAATCGGTCCTTACATTGCTACACAAATACAATAAATTATTATCAGTGGCTTCGCCTGGCGGGTGCCGGAGGGGGTGTGATCATAGTGTGATACCCTCTTTAAAATATGATTATGTTTAGAGACTGGCCCTCAAATCGCAAAAATTAATGAATTTTTTCATCTTAGTTTGGATATTACAAATGTTCACAATTTTTTTCTCCAACAAATCCCTACAAGTTTGGTTCGACAACCGACACAACCAACCCCCTCCCCACGCTCCGACCATTCAAAATGGTGTTGTGACGTCCCTATTGCGTCATAAATCACGCAGTCAATTTCACGACTCGGCCAGCCGGTGAATAGAAGCCGGGGGGTGAACCCCCATTGATGTTTACTTCGCGTGACATGGAAACTCACACGTGTTGATGCACGTATAGGACCCCCCAAAGGGGCCCCAATGAAACATTGCTCAATTGGGATTTTCTCCGAGTGTTATTTATATACATGTATCAATATTTCATTTTGTAAATTTTCTTTGAATAATATTTTTTATCTGATTTCGGAAATAAAAACAACAGTAATAACACATGTATCTCATGGAGAAAAGAATATTAAAGGGACTTAGTAACATTGTTCAAATGAGAGTTAGTGGTGCTAAGGTAGTGACTTCAATGCTAGATGTACAATTAAAGATAATCTGGAAATTTGAGTGAAAACGGACCATTATTTATGATACAAATTGGGAAAAAACTGATCTGATCGATTCTTTAATTCTCCGTACTATATTATTACATTTCAATTACATTTTAGGTGAATGTAAATCGTCACAAAGCAGTCAAATTGGCTCTACATACCATTCCAGATATTTAAGAGTTGACAAATTTTTAATAGCCTGTTTTATGTCTTTTTTCCATGGAAAAACGGTTGTGAAAATTCAAAAATGGTCGGGAGAATTTACTGTTAATCACTGTTAGAGGGTGTTACACAGTGACGCCTTCAAAGAAAACCATAAATATCTTCGTGGTTTGAGAGTTTGTTCAAGATTGTTTGCGTGTCAGAGGGCTAGTACAGTAGAAGAAATATAATAAGTAACATTTTATATAAAATCAAGCAATTTTTTCATCAACCTTCAACAATATTACCGAGTCACATTAAATAAAATGGAATAAATAGGGTTATTCATGCTTCACAAGCGTGGAAAATTTGCTTTGCATTAACTAGTCCAATACGTGGTTTTCTCCCCCCAGGGTCCAGTTCTATAACGACTTCCATTGATTCAAATCGATCCGCTTAACAATCGTAGTTCACGAACCTACAAACATGACAAATATCAAGAAAGAGGCGTTTGTTAGTTTTGTGATTGATTATAGGACCTCCAACATTGTGCTAGTCAACAAGGATCAGAATCACCGTTGTTGTGTAACAGGGTTTTAAAACTTCCCCAAATATTTTTGCAGAGAACACTGATATATTGATTAGCAACGATCCATTCAAACATTCGCCATTCAACGCGTAAACTAAAATTGTAATCATAATAACCGGAAGGAAGAAATTATTTGAATGCTTGAGCGCCTTTTCATGGTAGCTCGGCTAAACTCGGGGTAATAATATGATTGCAGGGCCCTCAGTGACAACGGTATTAATACTGATGAGGCTACCCTGTGTAAACAAGACATAATTATTATCATTATTATTATTATTATTAATAATACTTTTTTCTCTCAGATCAGTCCCACGTACACATTTTCAAGTTGAGCATGGATCCCCATTGATGCCCCCTCCCATCCCCTCCCCCTCCACTGTACCTGGATACGTCGATGTATCAGGGCCACACGAATGCATCGTAGTCATTAACAGGATTACCCTGTTATTATGGACCCAATAACGCAGCGCTGGTAATGCTAGGTAAAAATAATGGCAGAACCATTATCATTAATACTGGTGTGGCTACCTTAATTGTGTAAATAAGATAGATAAGAGAGGCGAAAGGTGTATATAGCGGGGATGAATAAACCAGTTCACGGTAAGCACATGTCCCAAATGACCCTGAATATCCACATATCTTCAAAACATGAAGAAGTCCCATTTTGTACATTTTTAAATAATCACTCCTACAGCGATAGGGGTGCTACATAAATAGTATTTGTTTCCCCTTTTCAAAGAATCCTTCCACCTGTGTATCATGGAGTGCACTGCTTGTGCATAAATGAATAATGATTTTTATTTATTTATTTATTTCGTTTTATTTCAACAGGGTAGCCCAATCAGTAGTTAAAATACTGTTATACTTGGGAGCCCGCATAACATAAAATACATATAAAGACATACTTATACATGAAAACATCATTACATGGTGAATAGTAAACATGATACACCAGAAAGAATACAAATTACATGTTAAATGTAAATGTAAATGTATATGATTACATTAGGTTCATGAGCACGTATCCAGTATTTTGTCTCGATGTATTTCACAATTTGGTCTGCAATGACCTTTATCTGCTCATGCTCAGACTGCAACTTTGAACTGGCTTATTGCCTTATAAAAGGGAAAATCCCGTTCCTGTCGACCCCCTCCCCCGAACTCCGCCCATGCCCAAAACAATACCATGTTTGACAGTTTTGTACTTTGAGCTTCCCAGATTAGGTCTTCGCGCGTTCATGCTATTTCATGAGGATTCATTGTCTAAACGATATTGGAATTATACGCCTTTCATTTTTATTTTTTGCGGCGCCCCAGGGGGCCGTTTCTCGAAACCGTCATAACTACAAGATCAACGACATCTCGCCACTGTCGCGCAACTTGTCAGCTAAGTGTTTCACAAAACCGTCTTTGCCAAGATGAGCGACAACTTCCGCGACAAGTGGGTTGTCACTCCTCCGAACCCGTCAAATCTTTTTAATTGCTGTAAAGCGCCATCACAAGTCAGTTCGTTGCTATTCCATGGGCCGCGAAATGTAAGATTAGTTTCAATATCATTTTGAGAAAAATATAGACGAGTTCGGTACATAATTCTCTCGGACAGAGGCGACGCTCCGGGGGGGGGGGGCACAGTGCCCTCCCACTTTTCCAAGTACCCCAAAAGTGCCGCTTTTTACATAGGAAAATGCCCATTTTACTTTGGCATGTGCCCCTTTTATATTTTTAAAGCTCCCCTTTCCCTTTCCACCTCTGATAAGTGCCCATTTTATTTTGACACGTACCCCTTTTCCTTTGACAAGTTCCCGTTTTCCTTTGCAATAAGTGTCCATTTTCTATTCTTATTAGTGCCTTTTTAAATCTTTAGTAAGTTCCCCTTTTCAGGTACGAGAAGCGCCCCTTTTCACTTCTGATAAGCGCCCCCATTCACCTCCTATAATTGCCCTATTCAAATCTGAGAGGTTCCCTTTTTGCTTTGACAAGATCCCCTTTTCCTTTGTAAAAAGTGCCCATTTCCCTTTTAATAACTACCCCTTTTTAATTCGGATAAGCCCACCTTATATTTTCACATGTGCCCCCTTTCATTTTTAATGAGTGCCCCTTTTCCTTACGATAATAGCCCCTATTAAAAAGAGCCCCTTTCCCTTCCCATAACTGCCCCTTTTCATCCATGAAAATAGTTCCTTTTCATTCTCAAAAGCGTCCCTTTTCATCTCTTGTAAATGTCCCTATTCAATTCTGAGAGATAATCGTTTTAAGTTGACAAGTGCCCCTTTCTCTCCTTATAAGTGCTCTTTTCATCTCTTATGAATGCCCCCTTTATTTTAACACGTCCCTGTTGTCCTTCCTAATAAATGCTCTTTTTCCTTCTTATAAGTTTCCCTTCCCCTTCTGATAATTACCCCTTTTCATCTTTGATAAGTGCCCCGTTTATTTCAACATAATTATGCCTCTTTTTCTTTTTAATAAGAGTCACTTCCCCCTTCTCATAAAAGCCCCTATTAAAAATGTAATCGGTGCCCCTCTTCTTTCAACAAATGCACATTTCTCTTTATCATTAGTGCCCCTTTTTCATTCTCATAAGTCACCCTTTTCACCTCTGATAATTACCCTTTTAAAAATGATATGTGCTCCCTTTTTCCTTTCTAATAAGGAACCTATCCCTATTTTTTAAAATTGTCCCTTTTCACTTCTTATAAATGCCCCTATCAAAATCTGATGGGTGCCTCTTTTCCGTCGACAAATGCCCATTTCCCATTCTCATGAAATCCCTTTTCACCCCTGGTGCGTGCCCCTTTTTTTAAGTGTAAGAGGTGCCCCATTTTCACCTCTGATAATTAGCCTTTATACTTTGACACGTGCTCCTTTTCTTTTCTAATAAGTGTCTTAACCCTTTCGATGAGTGTCCTTTTTTCCTCTCATCATTAAACGTGCCCTTGATTTTAAGCGACTAAAAGAGCAATTTCCGACTACAAAGGAACCGAATTAGCCCTGCACGTGTAGGCCGCTCTATATTTTCAAAAATCTATAATGCAGATTTTGTTCATACATGTTTACTAATAACAGAAATGGGTCATCCTAATCCTAATAGTGGGAAGGAAAAAGAGAGAATAAAGTGAGCGAAAGAGAGAGAGAGACAGATAGTACGTTTATGCGATACAGATATAGAGTTAGACTATGTCAGATTAGAGAAACGTGGCGATAAAATGAATATGTAAAAGAGTGATAATACAAAATATACAGAAATTTGAAAAAGCTGAATATGAACATTAAATCAGTTTAAATTATTTTCAATCAATCAACGTATTTCCTTTCACTGATTTTAATTTAATTGCAAAAATGATAACATCGATAAAATAGATACAAATGTTACGGACCGTTGTCCATAGCCGATCCATAGTCTTTCAATAGGATACCATTATACCTTTGGGGCCTATGTGCATTATTATTTTCTCTCTAATAAGTTCTTCCAAATTATATTTTCAATATCAAATCAATTAGATAGCGAGTGTTTACGAGACCCTACAATTATAAACTGGCTGAGAAAAGGTATTTTGCCTAAATTTCCTCGTCACAGTAAACAAAACAGTACGTATTGATAAACTATCACATTACGGTATCCTTCAACTAACTTTTGATACGACTGTCGAAAAAAAACACTCACTGGATTTTTCTTCAATTTAAGCATTTTTACAACAATATGCAAATCGTATGATGATCTACGTTTGACAATGACACTATCTTTTATTTATTTTAGGAGAATGAATATGTATTTATTTCTTTTTTAAAAATTTTAGCCCCAAAACGTGTTTTGGGTTATTCGGGATAAATCAAATGGATCGTGACAAAGACTATGTTCTTGAGCTGCTAGTATCGCGACATATCGATGCCATGTCTGTCATGGCTTTGTGAAACTAAAAAGTGGCGGTCGCGCGTTCACCCTGGGTATCTAGACTCATCTCAGCCGCTTAGCCAGAGTCACGAGGCCTTGTCAAAAGGCTAGTGATATGTCAGATCAGAGAAACAGGGTGTAACATTCTTATCTCTTATTATGTTATAGTTTAATGATTTGTGATTGAATGTTTATATTCAGCTTTTTAAAATGTCTGTATAATTTGTATTATCACTTCTTTACATTTTCTTTTCATCTCCCTGTTTCTCTGATCTGACATAACACTATCTCTATCTTATTGCGTGCTCTCTCTCTCTCTCTCTGTCTTTCGCGGCCCATGGAATAGCAACAAACTGACTTGTGATGGCGCTTTACAGCAATTAAAAATATATGACGGGTTCGGAGCAGTGACAACTCGCTTGTCTCGGAAGTTGTCGCTCATCTTGGCAAAGACGACATTAGCTGACAAGTTGCGTGACAGTGTCGAGATGTCGTTGATCTTGTAGTTATGACGGTTTCGAGAAACGGCCCCCTGAGGTTTAAATATGAGGGGGATCCATGTGATCTTTTCATCATTATTTTGTCATAATTTGAGTGCCTGATTTATTAAAATTCGTTTAAATATTTTGTATCCTTAAACTCCTTATATTGTATATTTCAAGCGTCAAAGGAATGTCCATAGCCAGGGCCGTTGCTAGAAAAAGATTATTTTATTAAAGGGGGCTTAAGACCCCACCACACTCCCCCTATACCGTGTGAGTAAAAAAAAAGTTTACACCTAGAAAATTGCTAATTATTTTAAAAATCATCTATTAACAGTAAATGATTATACATCTTATGAAAGAGTTTTTTTATCCCAAACCATTTGGAGTCATTTTTGTGTGGAATGTATTCGTGCTTGGATGAACAGGATGCATTGTTTGAGAGAGTGCAAAAATCGACTTGCGCCAGAGTGATGCCTACATGTACAGTATGTATTATGTTGGGATTAGCGGAGTGAGAGAATGGATTGAATGATACGCATTGCTACTTTTTGCAAGAGCAAAGTCACACACACACACGCGCACAAAATAATGTTGTTCGATGTTTGATATTCGATATTTGATATGTGTGGCATGATTACATTTGTTAGGGATGTTATTTGGATCTGCAAAAAAACAATTTATTACCCAAATCCCAAGTGTTTTATTCAAACATCACATAAGCAACTTTGGCGCATGTCGATTTTTGCACTCTCGCAAACAATGCCTCCTGTTCATCCAAGCGTGTTAACAATGATTGTCCGATGGCGCTTTCGTATTGGTACTCAAGAAACCTCACTTGGTGCGCGAAGAGAAAATGTTGCATTTGTGATATTTCGAACCTGAAACGAGTATTGCAGCGATATCAACCACGAAGTGTTTATCGCATTCTATGCCGTCCTGATATGTCTTGGTGTGCCAGGCAACGTCATGATATTAGCAGGATACTCCCGGAAGAAAGTTAAGAACGGCACTGATATTTTCATCACGGGTCTAGCAGCAGTCGATTTGTTCTCATCCCTCTTCATCATAGCCAAGTTTCGGCCTTGGGCGAGTAGCAACAGTTTCTGCCAGTTTCAATTCTTCTTCACCGGATGAATAGCCGTGGCCCAAATGGCGGTGACTCTCGCGATAAGCGTCGACCGGTTCTTCGCAATTTGTCGGCCGCTCTACCGCCGACCACGCGTCAAAACTGCTATAACCATCATAATACTCTGCCTGCTCGGTACCTTACTGCTGTCTGGCCCATCCTTAGCTGCGGCAAGGTATGAACCGGCCATCAAGGATTGCCTCTACAGACCGGAATTGAAATTGTTTACAACCTACGACCGATATGTTGTCCAGAGATTTATGGTACTCGTTCCCTGTACGCGTATTGTCTTTGTGTTACGTCGGCAGGTTAAGATCCGCCCAGCTCTAACCGCCAGCGAACCCTCGCATACGATAACAGATGTGGAAGGCAACGCGGCTCTACCCGGTGTCTCCGGTATAGTGGCCCCGGTCAAAGTGCGTCAGGTTCTGACATGCTTACAGAACCCAAACAGGCAGGTCCAGGCAGATACAAACGAAAGTAACTCATCAGACAGGGAACACGTCTTAGGACGGTTCTTGTCTCTCTCTAACCAAGCCCGATGATACCCTCGAAGAAATTCATCCTGCAAATAAACCTGTAAATACCGCCGCCCAGTCACTACCTCTGGGGAGTAATGTCTCTGCAGTGCAACCGGGTACTGGTAACGCTACCGCTTCGGTAGATACAACCGCTGCTAGCCGGCAAGAGGAGAATCGCCTGACGCTGATGCTTGGCTGGGTGACCGCGTTTTATGTCGTCAGTTGGTTACCGGCGATCATAGGACGTTACCTCCCGGTTGAAATACGTCATGATTTCATGAGCCGATCAATTTTCACCACACCGTATACGCCATATTTTTTCGTCTGTACGAAATTAACTCTGCTATTAATATTTTCATCTACTGGCCCCTCAACAGGCGTTTTCGACAGAATTGTAAAGAGATTTTCATTCAAATCAAGAATCATAATCACATCCAACAGTGCTTTAAATAAAGTTGTATTCACGTTAAAAATTATTCTTCATGATGAAACTAAAACGGATTATTATTATTTAGAAGAAGTTTTTATACACCAACACAGCTTTGTGAGTAGAATTGCCCTTAAAAATTCCTTATGTGTCTCATCTCATGTACATCTCATGTGTCATCTCATGTGTCTCATATCTGTACTGGAGAAAGCATTAGTATCTTGCCTTCGTAGAACTCTAATATCACAAATGTTAATAGAATTGTTTTAACTTTGAACCGAGGTTCTTCTCTTTTGGTATATATTATGTTATGTAATTATGTATCTTTTATTTCAGTGTAAAATACCAAAGCTTTGTATTTAATCACAGTACATACTACAGCCTAGATGTAGAAAAGCTTGTAGCTTAAGTATGTATTCAATAGTTATTCATATTTATAATTTTCATTACATTCTCATTCATTGCTGTGATACTTTTGCGTGTTAGTGGTACCAGACACGATTAGCATTAAATGCTATTTTCTGGTCCCATTTATCCTTTCAATGTTAAACATTCACTTATGATTGTTATACTGGCAACTCTGTGACGTATCTTTAAAGGTCCTCTCCAATTTGCTCTACACAAAAAATTTCATTAACCAATTAATCTCTTAGTTATTAGAGATAATAGGATTATTAGGATAATAGGATAATAGGATAATAGGATTCCACCTAGGGCCCTAAGGCGGGCACCTGGATGCTCATATGACGGCAATTTAATGCCTAAAACCCCTGAGCTCCTTGGGGCTCCGCCCCTGGACCCCACACCAATAAGTGACCTGGAAGTGTCACAAATAAGGTATCAAAATATGCTCATCTGACCGTAATTTAATGTATAAAACCCCTGAGCATCCGGGGCTCCGTCCCCTGGACCCCACGCCAATTTGTGTCCTGCTAGTGTCACAAATAAGGTATCAAAATATGCTCATCTGACGGTAATTCAATGTATAAAACCCCTGAGCTTTTCGGGGCTCCGCCCCCTGGACCCCACACCAATTTGTGTCCTGCCAGTGTCACAAATAAGGTGTCAAAATTTGCTCATCTGACCGTGATTAATTGCCTAAAACCCCTGAGCTTCCGGGGGCTTTGTCCCCTGGATTCCACCTAGGGCCCTAAGGCGGGCACCTGGATGCTCATCTGACGGCAACTTATTGCCTAAAAACCCTGAGCTCCTTACGGCTCCGCCCCTGGACCCCACACCAATAAGTGACCTGGAATTGTCACAAATACGGTATTAAAATATGCTCATCTGACGGTAATTTAATGTAAAAAACCCCTGAGCTTCTCAGGGCTCCGCCCCCTGGACCCCACATCAATTTGTGTCCTGCCAGTGTCACAAATAAGGTATTAAAATATGCTCAACTGAGCACAATTAAATGCCTATATCCCCTGAGCTTCTGGGGCTTCACCCCCTGGACCCCACGCCAAATCGTGACCTGCCAGTGTCACAAATAAGGTATAAAAATATGCTCTTCTGACCGTAATTATTGCCCAAAACCCCTGAGCTTCCGGGGCTCCGCCCCCCGGGTGTCACACCAATTTGTGTCCTGCCAGTGTCACAAATAGGGTCTCAAAATATGCTCATCTGACCGTAATTATTGCCCCAAACCCCTGAGCTTCCGGGGCTCTGCCCCCTGGACCCCACACTAATTTGTGTCCTGCCAGTGTTACAAACAGGGGCGTAGACAACGGGGGGGGGATGAGGGGGATGCATCCCCCCACCTCACAAGGTGGGGGGGATGGCATGTACAATCATCCCCCCCAGGTTTTGGGGAATGATATTTGCTTACTTAATAAGTCATAATGATGATAATAATAGTAATAATAATAATGATAACAATTATAATATTAATAATAATAATAATTATGATGATGATAATAATAATCCTCATCATTATTGTAATTGTGTTTATTGTTATTAGCCGCATTCACACGGTGAAAGCCAATTCAGACGGTAAAAAAAAGAAAATCTTACAAGTATTTTGTGGTTATCTTGTGGTTTGGAAACCACAAGATAACCACAAGATTAAACAGGCGCGGAGCTACGGGGGGGGGGGGGGGGTTAGGGGGTTTAACCCCCCCCCCCCCCCCCTTGGGCGGCCCAAAAAACAAACAAACAAAAAAAAAGGAAAAAAAAGGAAAAAAAAAGAAAAAAGAACGCACGCTGGAGAGAAACCCTTTCAAGTGCAAATATTGTGAGAAGATATTCAACTCATCTGGTAACTTAACCAAATACATGATAACTCTGGATATAACTGTGTATTTAACTGTTACTTGATTAAAAAAGACGTTATCATGCACTGCTTTTTATGGTCTCCATTGTGTTAATAGATGCCAAGAAAACATCACTTACGGGGTTCAAATAAACACCCCAAAAAAATCGGTTCGCCGCTTCGCGGCTCGTGGACGATGCTCCGCATCGTCATTATTTTGGTCACCCCCCCCCCTTAGCAAAACGCTAGATCCGCCCCTGAGTCATCCCCCCCAGGTGTACGAACCTGTCTACGCCACTGGTTACAAATAAAGTATCAAAATATGCTCATCTGACGGTAATTTAATGTATAAAACCCCTGAGCTTTTGGGGCTCCGTCCCCTGGACCCCACACCAATAAGTGACCTGGAAGTGTCACAAATACGGTATTAAAATATGCTTATATGACGGTAATTTAATGTATAAAACCCCTGAGCTTCTCAGGACTCCGCACCCTGGACCCCACATCAATTTGTGTCTTGCCAGTGTCACAAATAAGGTATTAAAATATGCTCATCTGAGCGCAATTAAATACCTATATCCCCTGAGCTTCTGGGGCTTCACCCCCTGAACCCCACGCTAAATCGTGACCTGCCAGTGTCACAAATAAGGTATAAAAATATGCTCATCTGACCGTAGTTATTGCCCAAAACCCCTGAGCTTCCGGGGCTCCGCCCCCTGGGGGTCACACCAATTTGTGTCCTGCCAGTGTCACAAATAGGGTCTCAAAATATGCTCATCTTACCGTAATTATTGCCCCAAACCCCTGAGCTTCCGGGGCTCCGCCCCTGGACCCCACACTAATTTGTGTCCTGCCAGTGTTACAAATTAAGTATCAAAATATGCTCATCTGACGGTAATTTAATGTATAAAACCCCTGAGCTTTTGGGGCTCCATCCTCTGGACCCCACACCAATAAGTGACCTGGAATTGTCACAAATACGGTATTAAAATATGCTCATCTGACGGTAATTTAATGTAAAAAACCCCTGAGCTTCTCAGGGCTCCGCCCCCTGGACCCCACATCAATTTGTGTCCTGCCAGTGTCACAAATAAGGTATTAAAATATGCTCATCTGAGCGCAATTAAATGCCTATATCCCCTGAGCTTCTGGGGCTTCACCCCCTGGACCCCACGCCAATTTACGCAACGCTCTACCTGATCGTAAATACCTACCCCCCTAGATCGTAAATACCTACCCCCCTACCTACTTAGAGAAAAAAGTTAAGCGGGGCCTGCATGTAAGAGTGAGTGGTGCGGATTTTTTCTTTCTACCCCCCCCCCCCCCGTCCCCAAACATTTTTGCTCATTTCGCCACTGCCGGTGTCACCATTACGTACCAATATTTGGCTCGCATAATTTCAAATTTGGCCCTCCCCCCTACGAAATCTTGGATCCGCGCCTGAAAGACAGTTACATGTATCGTCATCATTATCATCATTATCTGCATCATCAACAAGAACAATAAATTCATATTAATCGTCGTCCTTATCATCATCATATTCCTCATGCATCATTATTATCATTATCGTCCTCATCATCAACTTCATTATAAACCTCATCGTCATCATTATCATCATCACCTACACTATCACCACCACCACCATTATCACCACCACCATCGTCGGCATTAAATCCATTTCGACATTTTCTTCCGTCTTTCAAACATTACCCCGCCCCGCGACCCTCTCTCACTGCCTCCCTCCCTATCTCTCTCTCTCTCTCTCTTTCTCTCTCTTTCTCTCTCTCTCCCCTTTCTCTCTTCCTCTGTAGGTGTCTTAGCTCCCTGACATAGCATTAATGAATTAAACAAACGGTCTATTTAATTCAGTAAGCCTATGCGTGGATTCATTAACGTGACACCAATGAATAGGGAAGCTTGGCTATTCGATTCTGTTTTCAATAGCCTGGCATCGGGGGGGGGGGGGTATTTGATGGATTAGATACTTGAATAATAAACTACTTAAATCTTTCTGACATGACATTAAATTGAAACGACCCTCCCTTCCTCAGAGAGGCATGCATATCATCGTCTTTTATTTAAAAGCACGTTCAATACACAAGCAGGCAAAGCTGCAAAGTGAATGAGAGAAGAATATAATTGTATGTGAGAGCTTCAATGCTTGAAAAAGGACAGTGGTAAAAAAAAAAGTGAGCCCTACGCGTACTATAGGGCTACTCTGCAAAATACGATACAAAATGTAGGCATTAGCTCTAATAAAACACAGTATCGGGGTACATCTTCATTTCTTTTTCAGGCTATTAAATAATTATAGAGAATCGGTAAAATATATAAAATATATGCAGTGTGTTTTTGACAAAGCAACAAGGACTTCAAAACTAACGAATTCAGTAAAATTATAAAAGTAGAGCTGGTGGGAATATTTTTGTCATTGTGCAATATTACCAAAGGGGTTATAAAAGCAATCTTGACAACATATTTTTTGTTTTAAATGATATTTTATTTCCTTCCTCATAATTTCACATAACAAGAAATTCACATAAGAAATTATCAAAATAAGCAATATAAAACAAGATCTTTGATACAAGACACTTCATGAGTTACATCAATCAATGAACATAAAAAAAAAATTAAAACAATTCTTGCATGTAACAGTGTATAATCAAAATAACAGTAGAGGAAGGTTTAAAGTGTAGATTTTGTTTTGTTTTAAATGATATTTTATTTCCTTCCTCATAATTTCACATAACAAGAAATTATCAAGATAAGCAATATAAAACAAGATCTTTGATACAAGACATTTCATAAGTTACATCAATCAATGAACAGAGGAAAAAAAAAAGTCTTGCATGTAACAGTGTATAATCAAAATAACAGTAGAGGAAGGTTTAAAGTTACATATTACCATCCTATCACAACACTCTCACCCCCCCCCCCTCTAGCCCACCCACACCACACCCCCTTTCATACACATAAACACACAAACAAACACAAACACACACTGCATGCAACATGTTCCCTCAACTCACACCACACAAACTCTTCACCCCCCCCCCCCCCCCCCCAGCCCACCCATCTCCTACCCCCTTCACGCCGACACACACACTGCATGCAGCCTGTTCCGGTTTGTCCGCCTGTACACGAAAGAGAATTAATAATACTAATAATAAAAATAATACCCACATCCATTAAAGTAAAAATGCATCGATTTGTTCCCATTTCTGTAAGTGCATCCCCAGTTTCCCCTTTTTGAAGGCTATTTTGTATTCCTCGTCTCTGTAATTTTTAAGCATATGTATTGTTTTCTGTACAGATGGCAAAGTTCCTTCTTTTCTAGAAATAAAAATGATATACTTTACTAAAAATATGATACAATTTATTACAAATATTCTAGTAGTATTGCCGGATATTCCCATAAAAATGGGTTTCCAATCATCAATGTCAATTTCGATTAAATGTAACTTTTGAATTACCTCCTGCCATAATCTTTTAACTTTAAGACAATCTAAAAATAAATGTTGGTATGTCTCTACTTCTAGTCTACAAAAGGAACAAAAATGGTCTGACTCAAAACCAAATTTAAAGAGTTCTCTTTTCGTATATACAGCCCCTTGTAATTGTTTGTATTGAAACTCTCTATGTTTATTACAAAGCATTGCACATTTCATCCTTGTGAATGTTTCTTTCAACTCCGTCATTCCAAGATCAAATTGACAGTTGCCATCTGTAACATGTAATATATACTCTTTTTGAAGGTCTTCAATGAAGTAATCATACAACCGCCTAGATTTTATATCACATAGTTTCTGTAAACGTCCAAATATCATCAATTCTATTTCAAAATTTTCAGTGTCCACTTCCATAAAATCACTTTGTATCCATTCGTTTCTGATTGCTGAAAAGATCTTTTGAATTCTAAGCAAGCTTTTAGTTGCAAAACCCAAATTTAAAAAATGTAAGATCGGTTTTAAATGACCTCTGACAATTATATCTGATGCTTGAAGTATACCTTTCTGAAATAGTTCGACATCAAAAAATGTTTTATTGCTGAGACATATACATTTATTGCTAAATATAATCGGATTATTCTTATTTTCTCCAAAGTGTCTGCATTTATCTAATTCTTGCCATGCCTTCAACATGTCTTTATAAAAAGATGGTATACCCTTCAAGTCCATTTTATTTATATCATAATTACAAAGAAATATAATTCGACCCCCCAGTGATCTGAAAAAGTGGTCAAAGGTTACTTTCCAACCTGAATACTTTTCTCCGTAGAGCAACCGTTTGATCCACATTATTCTATGAGTCTTGATAAATATCTTAAAATTCGTTACTCTGAGTCCCCCAGCGCAGTAATCTTGATATAATATTTTCCGTTTTATTCTGTCTCTCCCTCCCCAAATAAAATTAAAAGAAATCTTTTCGATTTCTTCAAAAATGTTTTGTGGGACTGTCATAAGAGACGAAACATAATTTAGTTTTGAAAATACATATATCTTCAACAATTTAATTTTGCCAAACATCGTTAAATCTCGTTGCTTCCACCAACCGATTAGTCTTTTGATTTTGCTCAAAATTTCCTTATAGTTCAAATCATCTTTTATTTTGGAATGACGTGCGAAATATACCCCTAAGATCTTTATATGTTGTACCCTATGTCCAAAAAAAGGTAAACCCGGCCTATCACTTTCCTCTCCTAACCACATAAAATTTGTCTTATCCATATTTATCTTCAATCCACTTAATTTTTCAAAGTTTTTGAAAACTTTCTTCACTTTATTAATTGAATCCATATCTTTTAAAAACAATGTAATATCATCTGCATACAAAACTTGCTTTATTTCTTTATTCCCGAATCCTACCCCTTTAATGCTCTCATCTTTCCTAATATATAACGAGCTAGTAATTCGATAACTATTACAAATAAATATGGAGATAGGGGGTCACCTTGTCTTACCCCTCTATTAATTCCAAAATATCCTGTTGAGTGTCCCCCGTTCATCACGCAACTGCTAACATTAGTGTAGAGGGTTTTAACCCAAGAACACAAAACTTTACCAAACCCAAACTGTTCCAAAGCTTTAAATAAAAGTTTATGGGAAATGCAATCGAAAGCCTTTTCAAAATCTACGGCAATTAAAAAGCCTACAGGCTGATACAAGGACTGAAAGAATGTATCATCAATTAACCGAACCGCTTCCCCAATATTCCGATCTTTAACATAGCCCACCTGATCGTAATGAATAATATCCTCCAATACCTCCTTTACCCTTGTAGCTAATACTTTCGACAATATTTTATAATCTACATTTAAGAGAGTAATTGGCCTATAGTTTTTCATGTACAAAGGGTCTTTGCCTTCTTTCTCAATTAGTGTAATTACCCCCTGTCTCTGTGAGTTTGATAACATTTTTGTTTCAAAACCTTCATTAAAAGCCTCCACTATTGTTTTCCCTAAAATTGGCCAGAACGTGAAATAAAACTCAGTCGAGAAGCCGTCATTGCCTGGTGATTTGTTCCATTTCATTTCCTTTACTGCCTGATAGCATTCTGCCAGTGTTATCTTGCCTTCACAATACTCTTTATTTTCTTTACTTAATTTGGGTAATTCATTTAAGAACATATTTTCACTATCCTCTGTAATTTCACCATTTTTACATGCATATAAATTCTCGTAAAACTCCCTGATAATCTTCAAAATCCCTTTGCCATCCCTCACAGTTTCCTTATTTTCATTATATATCTCCTTAATCACACTTTTCCTTTTGTTTGACTTTAGTAATTGTTCAAAAAACGTTGAATTTTTTTCTCCTTCTTCAGACCATTCTGTCCTTGAACGGACTTTTAACCCTTGACGTGAATAATCGAAAAGCTTCTCTAATTCCATTTTTTTCATGTCAATTTCATCCTGAATATTTTTATGACAATTAATATTGATCGTCAATCGATATTCCAGGTCTTTAATTTCTTTTTCCAATTTTTCAATGTGGACTCTTCTGAATTTTGCTCTTTCACGGGAGAATTTCATTATATATTCTCTTAATTTCATTTTCATAAAATCCCAAAATTTAATTTTGCTCGTTATTTGATTCCGCCAAGTTTCCTGTATTTCAGAAATCTTCTTTTTTACCCCATCTACAAAATCTTTGTCATTACATAGACTACTATTAAACTTCCAATACGATTTCCCATAAACAAAACTATCGACTAAATTGTTAAATTCTATTCTAACTCCAGCATGGTCAGGTGTAACAGAAGGCAAAATTTCAGACTTTCTTATCAACTTGGTCTACTTTCGAAGAAATGAAGATATAATCCAATCTACTCTGAACTAATGGCTGCTTCTGTCTGAAAGTGAATTCTTTCTTATTAGGATGACGCTTACGCCACACATCAATTAAATCAAGCTTATCAAGAAAGTCTAATAATGAGTCCCTATATTTGCTTTTCGAAACATTACTTGCACCCATGTAATCCAAATTATGATTCATAATAACATTGAAGTCTCCTCCAATTATCAAGGAATATTCTTGACTAAATACAGAACAAATTATTTTATTTAGATCAGACAGAAAATCACATTGGGCGTTTTCTTTATTCCTTGTGGGAAAGTACACGCTTCCTAATATTAGCTTTTCGCCTTGACATTTGCCTTTAATAATGACGTATCTTCCCCCTTCGTCAATTAAGGTTTTTTCCACCACAAAAGTAATACCTGGTTTAAACATTACAATAACCCCCCTACTGTGGTTACTCCCGTGGCTAAAAAACATTGAGCCTTCCCAATCACCCTTCCAACTGTATTCAATGTCTTCTGTGCTAAAGGTTTCCTGCAAGAATATCATATTTGCCGACATTTTGCACCACTGAAAAATCTTCTTTCTTTTGACTCTATCTCTCAGTCCTCTGACATTAACTGAGAGTAATTTTAAATTAACCGACATCAAGAACTATGAATCTATACCTGTAACAAAGAACCTTTAGAAATGTACATAGTGGTGACAGTTTTACAGTAGATGGGAAGCTTGATGCATTTCCAACTCTAGGAAAAACAAACACTTTCAAGTTAGATTGCAAATTAAACAAGTACAGGCAGCCATCGGAACCGGAAAACATACCACACATACCATCACCCCACCCTTCAACACTATCAACCACATTCATACACATAAGCATAATATATGCTGTCATGTTCGAAACCCCTCCCATCACTTATTCTAAATCATGGCGTGGCAGCCTTTTACACAAAGTATTAATACAGTCTTCTTACTGTGACAAAAAAACAACAACACCGAAAATAAAACAGAGCAATTTATCATAACTCCAGACGATATAACTTGACCTCATAATTAACGGATTCAGATAATTTGCAAGTAATGATACTTTAGCCCCAGGCTCAAACGGCTATATATAATATTTTAAAAGGAAAAAAAACGTAATAAACGAACGTAATAAATAAACCCCGTGCATACTTTAAGCTTCAACAGCTTGTATGTACCCCACCAAATGGCTTTTGATTCCATTATAAACTTTACAGTATATAAGGAGTTTCTTCCCCTCCCATCTTTTTATTTTATTTTTATTTTAAGAAAACGAATTAATTAACTTTTGAACCATTCCTCTTCTTTTTTTTTCTTTTTTTACTGTTAACGACCGGCTTAAGATAATCGTAAAAGGGCATTATTTATTTTCCCCTTTTAATTTCTCACAAAACAGAGTCTAGATATAACATTTATAGTTAATTTAAAGACCTCGCTGGTGTCTGAGACTTAATAGAACAACGTCCCGCCCACCTGCCGTCATAGACAGTGACCACAAGCAGCCGGTGACGAGATCTAATTATTGCTTCACAAGGCACTAACGTTAATCATCCTGCTAAGATTGTAAGATTACATGGATATTTACTATTAAAGGGGGGGGAGAGCAGAAACAAATCGACAATTATGTTGTATATTTCAGATGCCATTTATCTCGATCAACTGAAGTGTCTAGGACCAGCTGGGGACGAGACTTGTCTCAAAACACGTCCCGCCCTCCTGCCGTCACAAAGACCATTCAGCCAATCAGCATGTCCGGCGTTGGTGACCACGAGAAGCCGGTGACGAAAGGAAACAAAAGAAACACTTTCGCCCTCCAGCTCTCGCGGACCAATCATAGCTGAGGAAGCCTCTCATGTGTTCATGGCTATTGATTAGTTGGATTACTTTGCTCACCAAAATGGAAAAGGAAAGAGAAATGCGATGTACATGTATGTATTAAGTTACACACACACACACACACACATGCACACCAAACCACTCCCCCTCTCCATTTGTAGATATCTTTAAAAGGAACCTGTTCTATAATTTGCGTTGTACAGTGTTCACATTCCTCTAATGACACATTTTAAAGATTAAGTAACAAGCTAGACATCTCATGGAATGCAATAAGGCAAACCTATGCCTACATTAGTACAAATTGGCGGGTGCTATTTACTCTTTACATTCATGAGTTTTGACTGGTGCTTTAAATTGCATGGTACTTCCAACCAGATTACATCTCATGGAATGTCCCAAGGCTTACATTTTTTCACTTTACATTCCTGAATTTTCGACGTTTGGAAAATTCGTTAATGCAAAAACAAAAGTTCTCACAACAGTTCTTTTCCACAATGCACATATCCAGGGATTGAACTTTAATATAATTACAGTTTTTGTAATGCATATTTCCAGCTGGAGTAAAATGCATCTCTAAACCCACCAAGGTTGCATAGATTTCCACTCAATGATGGAGAAAAGGGGGAGTAATAACCTCTTCCTTCCGTTAACCCTGACTTCATTCTCAGATCCATACCTCAATTGTTGATGAGGCATTCCTATTCACCCATAGCTTTAAAATGTATACGCAGTTCAAAAGAGACATTTTCATCTTAGGTTCACAGGTGTGTTCAGATCTTCTTTTCATTATCTTGTTACATAATCAATTATAATTACCATTTTCTTTCAACGTTCAATGAACACACTTCTCACAACATCAAGGGAATGTCAACGCCCCTTTCTCAATATCAAAGTGAAATTTTCCTTCCCAAACGTAGCCCCAGTAAATTAAAGGCACCACAATATTTTCAACTATATCAAATATGAATGCGTATTTTTATATATCAAGAAAAAAGGAGTATCCCTACGAAGATGGATTATAATAATCCATCTCCGTAAGGAGCTGATAATCCCTCAAATTGCATGAACTGCTAGACACAGCCTTTTGTCCCTCAAAATGCTGCCCCTGACGTCACTATATGTTATTCATTTATGTGACTGGTGCTTTAAATTACGGTACATGTACTTTCAACCAGATTACATCTCATGGAATGTCACAATGAAGGCTTAAATTCTTGATTCGTAAAATCTATACATACAAATACGATAAGGCGGGAAATGTTATCAATACATTCCTGAATATTTTACCGTTTGGAAAATGTATTTATGCAAAACAAAAGTTCTCACAACAGTTCTTTTCCAAAATGAACATTTCCAGGGATGGCACTTTTAATATAATTACAGTTTTTGTACTGCATACTTCCAGCAGGAGTTAAATACATCTCTAAACACCCCCATGTTGCATATGATTTCCACTCAGCGATGGAGACTAAGGGGAAGTAATGACCTCTTACTTTACCCTGACTTCATTCTCAGATCCCTATACCTCATTTGTTGATGAGGCATTCCTACTCACCCATAGCTTTAAATTGTATACGCATTTCAAAAGAGACATTTTCATCTTAGGTTCACAGGTGTGTTCAGATTCTCATTTTCATTATCTTGTTACATAATCCATTATAATTACCATTTTCTTTCAACGTTCAATAAACACACTTCTCACAACATCAAGGGAATGTCAACGCCCCTTTCTCAATAGCAAAGTGAATTTTCCTTCCCAATCTTAGCCCCAATAAATAATGGTACCACAATATTTTCAACGATTTCAAATGTGAATGCGTATTTTTATATGAAAAGAATTAAGGAATATAATAGATTTTTATGAGAAGTTGATATTCCCTCAATTTGAAGTTACCAAACAAACTATATACCGGCAGATATAATAAAAAAAACTAAAAAAAAACTTGCTTTTCATTTCCTCCTTTTTACCCCAGCCGGACAATTGACACAAGAATTTCCAAGATAAAAAAAAAGACTCAGAAACATGCTAGTATCAGTTTACCCAGTAAAAACATACTGAGTGCAGAGGAATGGTCAATATCTTCCATGTAAACAAAAACAGCATATTTGGTAAGGAAAAAGAAAGAAAGAAAAAGATTCTCTTCCTTCCCTCATTTTCCCTCACTCGGCTTCTATGTTTGCAAATTCCACCCCACTTTATAAGCTTCACCTTATGATTTCCCACGAAATTAAAGCATAGCTTGAATAAACAAAAAACACTTCCTTTAAACATGTTAATGTCATGGCAATACCTCATCGTTTTTTTCTTAGTCACTCGTCTCTTTAAAGTTTTATTTTCTTACAGTTCTTTATCATGCTTATTCTTATTTTTTCTTCTTTCTGGTATACATTTACCTCCATCGTTTCTCATCCAGCGGTGGTACTCTTATCGTTTGTAGTATCTGTTCCCTGCTCCTCCTCTTGGTTATTGACGATCCATACAGTCCTCAACAGCTGGATTGATGTCCCTTCTTTAAAGATTACCGCTAATGATGTTTGCCTCACCTTGTCCCAATCACAGGACTGGATGAAAATCATACACATGGCTCCTATGTTTGCAAATTCAAGCACACTTTATAGAGCTTCACCTTATGATTTAACACGAAATTAAAGCAGAGCTTGAATAGCTCATTTTTCCACTCGTTCACGCATCAGCTGTATACGATGATCTGGGAAAACTGGATACCTAACAAACCAGACAAATTAAAATCCGCACTTTCCATGGTTTGTATACTATCAAACGCAGCAATAACAAATTATTGATTCCATGAAAGACCTACTTTCTCCGAATGTTTTCGGCTTAAATCGTGTTGTAACATTAACACTGCACTTTCATGATGATCCTTTATGATTTTGTCGTTATTCACATTTCCATTAAATCATCAAACTATAACTCCATGGCACCGGTGTCTCCCGCCACTACTGTATCTCCCTTTAAGGCTCCCGCTGTAGCTCCCTCAGTGAAACTCGTTGTGGCTGACACGGTGACTCCCGCTGTAGCTCCCCCCATAGCACTCAATGTCGGGATCTTCGTTAACGGTAGCTTCCTTCTAATAGCCCCTTGCTGGAGTTCGAGGTTCCCTTGCTGGCGTTCCAAATTCCCTTGTTTGAATAGTGTCGTAACATTAACACTGCACTTTCATGATGATCCTTTATGATTTTGTCGTTATTCACCTTTCCATTAAATCATCAAACTATAACTCCATGGCACCGGTGTCTCCCGCCACCACTGTATCTCCCTTTAAGGCTCCCGCTGTAGCTCCCTCAGTGAAACTCGCTGTGGCTGACACGGTGACTCCCGCTGTAGCTCCCGCCATAGCACTCAATGTCGGGATCTTCGTTAACGGTAGCTTCCTTCTAATAGCCCCTTGCTGGCGTTCGAGGTTCCCTTGCTGGCGTTCGAAATTCCCTTGCATCTCCCGGACAAAGGCTTCTTGCTGATTTGGAGGCATATACACTTTGTCGGGATCAGCCCGCGAGAAAAAGGCTAACTTCCCGACTCGTCTCGCGGCTTTCAAAGCAGCAATTTGAGGTTGTCGCGCCTCTCGTACTCTCTTTGGCATATCTTCGGATATATACATGGTTGTTCCTTTTAAGTTTTTAGCATGTTGCTGCACTAACACTCTTTCCGCGTACCTCACGAAACGGGCTTTGATGGCTCTTGGTCTCCCTCTCGCCCCAGCATTCCCGAAAAGGCGATGTACTCGCTGGTATTCTATCTTGTCGGCAAGTTCGACGGGAATCTGAAGCTGTTCAACATGCAAATCCCGAAGGACCTGCTTAACATTCTCATTCTGCACCTCTGGGATTCCAGTATAAATCAAATTCTCCCTGGCTACATAAGCACTTAACTTGTCAATCTCATCTTGAAGTAGTTTTTCCTTTAAACTTAGCTCCTTCTCTACGCGGTCCACTTTTCCCTTCGCTTCCTGTACTTCTTTGCTTTGAAATTCAGCAGCTTCCTTTAATCCATTTATCGTTACTTCTAAATTTCTCATCCTCTGTCCAAAAGTTTCTTCCAGAAGGTCCAATCTGCTCTCTATTCTATCCCACTGCTCATTAAGAAGTATACGTATGGATGGTATCACGTCGGGGCTGGGCGGCGTTGCCGCCCTATGATGGGAGAGGTCCGAGAAAGCACGTCTTACTTCCTTACGAACATAATGGCATATGTTTAGTCTCATTTCACAACGCCCCCTATCGTCAGAGTCAGCAGCCATACATGTTAGCCTATGGAATTGTACCCAAAAAAAAAATCGTTAATTTTTTTTTTTTTTAAACGAAAAGCACATCCATCCCGACTTACGTTATCACTAGCTTTTTCATTGGAACCCTCCTCAACATAAATATACTCTATTATTATTATTATTAACCCTCATGTCCATTGACTTTTGAAAGTTCACCCACCGTATTTGATCAAATTAGGTTGCTAGCTCGTCATTGCCTGTAAAACACATGTGAAACAAGTCGAACTTTGGACTCAGTTTGCCAAGCGATTTTAAGATTATAGGTCAAGCACACGAAGGATAAGAAGCATGAATTATCATAGATCACTTCTGCTTGGTTCATTATGTCCATTTCATCCAACCCCCCACCGTAATTTTTCCATTTAGTAAAAGCAAACATTTTGCCGAGGTAAGCAAAAACATGAATATTCATGAACGGTCAGACAATACAGCCTTTTAGTACGTAACGTAAAGTGAATGGGAATGGGCGATGATCCGTCCAGGAGGTAGAGGTCAGTGGTTTGTGCTGGCAATGTTCCAGCGAGCGGAAATGAGACAATCGGAGCAATATGTGCAATATTAATAGCCAGATTTGTTTTGAAGAATTATCCCTATAGGTAACGTAAAGGCTCTTTCTCCTTGTTTGAAGGACAAGCACTTTCAATAGCATTTATCTACATGAATGAATAGGCTGGGGCTGTAGTGTCATTTCAAGATATAACTACAACTGTTTTCAATTCAATAAGAAAAGAATGAAATTAATATATTTAGGATTTGGGCGCAAACGCAATCAGACTATGTCATGATCGTTTTTCGCTACACTGTCCACTGCCCCCCCCCCTGCCATAGTTTCGAACCGATACCTTTCAAATACGAGGCGATCACCTATCCACGCGACTAATGCACCTCACTGCTAATCTCTATTTATTTCCTTCATATTAATACTTTCTGCTGTTGAGGAGGTTAGCTGCTAGCTCTATAATCTAAAAAGCCGAAGAGTGGGGAGTGACCGCCGCCAAGACTCCCGAAATATTTGTTGTGCTACGTACACTCTGTCCCCCTCCCCGACACACCATAGGCCCCTTATTTTCTTTTTGCGGAATCCGTCGACATGTTTTGGTTTAGACCCCTTTCCCTTACATCAACAACAATTTGTCACCATGACATTTATCCTCAGTGCAGACATGCATTTAACAAGGGGGTTTCTTTAAAAAATGAAAAATAAACTCGTTTTCCGTGTTGCATTGACTGCGATTAAACCAAACTGTCAGATAGGTATTCAGGGTCGAATGGACACATTTTAATAGCAAAATAGTATACAAATGATGCATGCGCATGAGTTCATTATACGATCTATCCGCACTCGAGTTGAGGCTGTGTGCATCTATCGCACGAAGCCGTTAGGCTGAGTGCGATAGATACACACAGCATCAACGAGGGCGGATAGATCGTATAATAAACGAGTGAAAACATGCATCATTTGTTTTATACAACGAAACTCCTAGATCTTTGTTATTTGATGTAAAAAGAATTAGTTCAAGATTGTTTCGTGACAGTATATGGCTAAAAAAATAATCTCAAGTTTTAATAAGTCTCAATTTAGTGCCCACACATAAGTATAGATATAGCAAGCGCACTTACCTCTGAACCCATTTACGCATAGTGCTGCGCAAGAATAGGCCCATGCACACGCAGTATTAAGCGCTCGAACCTCTACGCGCACTAGTACTGCGCGCTCTGAAAACGAGTTCAATAGTACTGGAAAATATTGCACTCCTTTTCATGAAAACGAGTGCAATAGGCTCAGTAAATGAATCACACGTGACCGCGCATTACCAATCATTTGATTAGGATCTGGGAGTGAGTTGTATAATTATATAATATTGACTGGCCTTGAGGGGTATATCAGAAATATTGACCAAGCTCAGATCATATTGCCCCGAGTCGAAAGACGAGGGCAATATGGTCTCGTGACAGGTCTTTGGTCTGAGTAAAGCGTTTGCTCTTTAGTGAATTTGGTTCAAATGAACATACTGGAAGCATATGCGATCCTACAATATTCACTGATCGTTGTCGCGGTCGAAATCGACTCTAAAGTTATGAAATTGTAAATAATAAACATTTCATGTTGTATAGCTCCCTCTCAAGGTCAAGATATTAATTAAGCTGTAAAACGATGTTTCTTGACTAAAATCGGCCGATTAGCTATTCCCGTTCGGAAATTATATACCACAACTACATATTCTGAGATAATGGTCGCAGCTACAATTGTACGGCCGTAGTAGCTATTTGAAGTTTATCAAAATTTACCGGGAGCACCGGTAAATCTTTATATTCAGTTTTTCTCGAAAGCAGCTACCATTGTACGGCCGTAGTAGCTATTTGAAATTTATCAAAATTTACCGGGAGCACCGGTAAATCTTTATATTCAATTTTTCTCGAAAGCAAAAGTGTTTTAGGGGCTAATTTTTTTAGTGCTTTTAATACATCCACAGGGGCATCCAAATATACCAAAAATTTTAAAGAATCACTATCCACCCATTTTTCAAAAATTCCCAAAACTTTGTAATACCTTTAACTTTAATTTCTCTCTCTCTCTCTCTCTCTCTCTCTCACACACACACAAACACACGCACGCACGCACACACACACACACATACTTCTTTCAATATAGAGTTAACCGCACTTTTACTTCAGCAAATTGTGTCGCCATTTGTTTATTTACATCTGTTTTTTCTGTTCATTTCCATCGCATATCAGAAGATCGAGTCAAAGGCAACTACCTCCAGCCCCATGTTTTTTGCACAATATCTAATTGGTACCACCGTATTTGGCTTAAAGTCATCGTTTAACAATGTTAAATCTGAGATTAATGGCCCTACGTGCTATCAGTGTTTGTGATATGGTGTAATATTGAAGCCCTAAAAGAATTGCGTCTCAAAATGATCATGAAAGTCCTCAAAAAAAGTATTTAAAAAATCTTTGAGTGACCGGTTTTACCATACTCATTTTCCACGATAGACTGTAGTGTTATGACAACCGTTAGGAAAACGCAAAATTTGATTTCGATTTCTAATCATAACTATCCTGATAATTAGACAGGCGATCGGCTTGTAAATGTCATGGGATTCATGTATGCCCTAAAGGTTTATCATTGTGATTGCAGCATGAGCTATTTTTTTAAGGATCTGAGACAAAGTTAACGGGTCCCTTTAACACTGAGCCTTTTTCTCCTTTTTACGAATAAAAAAGACTCGTCCATTTTAGGTATACATGAAACACTATAAATAAGCTCTTCCATAATATTTGACTATTCCCCCAAATGTGTTTTGCCTTTATCTCGATAATTTTTTTCTTTTTCAATTGCTTTAAAAGTATCATTAATATAATCATGTTCAGATAACTATTGCTACGTCAGGAAACGCCATAAATCAAGTATGTGTCTCCAAAAAAAGGAAACCGGATTTCATGGCAGAAATCTTTATCATAATTGATTATTTCCTAGATGAGATATATACGGATGAAAAGCTCCGTTTCTCTTCTCTTATTTGATGCACTACTTATTATTCATAACTCTCGCGTGAATTAATTAAATCAATGGAAAGTGATGCAACCAAAAAATAATAATTTGCACGCACAAATTGCAACTTTGAGTGAGTAATTATTTACACTTCTTCTCCTTCTTCTTCTTCTTCTTCAACATCATCTTCTCGATCTTCTTCTTCTTCTCTTTAACAAAAATAATCTTACCATGAACCGGACTGATTTTTTTTTCGTCTTTACAAAAAAAAACACGTTGTGACTCGATCTTAAATGTTTGATTGCTAGAAACTGCCGTCATTGGATTCTCTCCAAAAGCTTTTTTTTGTGAGTGTGTGGACAGAATAATTCACTATATGCCAATTCGCACTTATTGTTATGTGATGAGATCGGGCCTATTACTTCCAATAAAATCTCAAATGAGGAAGCTCGCTATTAGCCTAATGCGCCATAGAGCTTTGTCGTAGGTAACAATGTACTTTCAGACAATGCCAGCATATATAATATGGCAAATCCTACCACTGTAAATGCAAAAGATAGGATGAACAACAATTTGCCGTGTGAAGTGAAAATCTCAAATTAATTTTTAAAAAGTGCAACCTTTTGTTATAAAACAAAAGTGCAGTACCAATCCGAGAAAGCAGATCGAAAGAGCCTTATGGGATAATTCCGCATTCAGGAAAATTAATGAATGTTCAAAAGAATGTGAAAAGCTTCTCATTACAAAGATATACAAAGATGCAATTAAGCAAAGATGCTTAATTCTGAAACTCATGATTTGAAGTACATGTACCAATGACCATTTTTGTCGCTTCATTATCTTTTGCATGTATTTGTTCCTTATTTCATCTATTTCATTCTATAAACGTGATGCATTTATTTCTTGTAATTATGTATTTTGTTGAATATGACTGTAACGCCAGTGGAAAACAATTTTCTATGTAACTTGTTTGCAAAGACCAAATAAAATATCTTGTATCTTGTATCTTGTATTATATTGTATGCCTTTTCCTACTGGAACCGGTTTGTCCCTGTAATAAGCCTTTGGGGGTTAGACAATTCAGAAATCAACGGCTTAACATCTGCCAGTGATCATATATATTCTTTAAAAAAATCTTTTGAATGTTGTTGCTCATTTCGATCTTCTTAAAATTGTGAATATTCGAAATTAAGTTTAATAGATTCTATTTTGACGGTGATTGCGTCTCCCCCACGTACCCCATCTCTTCACCAAGTACACATACAGTGAATGTAGATATTATCTGTCTTCTGTCTCTCAATGTGCTTCACCGCAGCACCTTTTCCAGTTGTTCACCACATTTGTATTGAAACACTACCAGACCCTGCATTTCCATGTTCTTCCTATCGCGAGCAAAAATTGATGATTTGTCTTTCGTCAAAATGATTTTAATTTTAAGAAAATCATTAATTTTCATTTTTTAATAGTCAAGATCGTATTTATGACGGTGATTGAGTGCAGATTGCGTCTCGATCCCCCACGTCCCCACTCTTCACCAAGTACACATATAGTGAACGTAGATATTCTCTGTACTCTGTCTCTCCACATTAATGTGGTTCTTAAATTGTGTTCACTACATTTGTATCGAAACACCATCAGACCCTGCATGTTCTTCCTATCGCGAGCCAAAATGGAAAAAAATCATAATAAACAAAAAGATTTGTCTATCATCAAAATGAATTTAATTTCAAGGAAATCATTCCTCTTTCAACAAAATCTTCTTGGTATGACCGTTGACTAATTGCTTCTTTTCACATCTTTACCATTAGTCAATGTTGGTATCAAGAGTATTTTCTTTTCTGGATGAATTAAATGGGTGATTGCAGGTATATCATTTGTCAAACAAACTAAATTCACATTTTTCCAATTCAAATTTGATTGTAATTTAATCATGACTGTAGTAAATTACGGACTGTCGATCTTAAGGTCCGCGGTTCGAGTCCCGCCGTGGCACTAATGTCCTTTGGCAAGACATTGATCTAAATTTGCCACACTCGACCCAGGGGGTGTAAATGAGTACCTGGCAGGAATTAATTCCTTGAAATGCTAGAGCGCCGCAGTGGCTGCCTTGCTAAAGTCAGGGTAATAATCGGGGCAGCACCAGGAGCGTCACAACGTGACGGACATGTGCGCTATATAAGTAACCTCCATTATTATTATTATTTAATATAATTTGTCCTTCATAAATCATTCGTGGAGGAATGATTTTCTTGAAAGTGAAATCATTTTGATGAAAGACAAAGATATTTTTAAAATATGCACAATGAAATTATTTTTTCCCTTTTTGCTTCCCGTAACTTCCATTAATATAATATTTAGACATGTTAGATTTCGCGCTTTCTCTGCGTTTAGTTATATCCCTTCAAAAAACAACCAATTCTTCATTGCATCTCAATATAATCACCCCAATTTTTCTTCGTCAATATGACAAAATGAAACGCCCACATTTAATTCTACGTTTGAATTTGTAATCAAGAAAGCAAATTGAATATGATCATACGTTGTAAGCTTTAGCACTTTGAAACTTTAACAGAAAAGAGCATCTATATGTAAGGGCTCAATAGAAATATCCTTAAAGCTTGCCAAAGGCCACACTTTACATCAAATGGCTGCGCACCTGGGAATATACTCAGCAGTTAAGGACGTGTTTCATAAATAATTATTCTACTTTTTTTCTTTTTCAAAGGTACAAATTTTTGTATTGAATGTAATTATATATTGTATAGATTTTGCAAAGCATATAATTGCGATTTGTGTAACTTGTTGAAAATGAAAATCAATTATACGAGTCATGAAATGAAAATGAAAGGAATTTGAAAGTGTTCTGGTATGAATTATGGCAATTGCCTACATTTTCATTAGTTCCAAAAACAGATTGTTTAAAACAGGGTCTCAAATTCTGTCGAGAAATAAACAAATGGCAATTATCGGTAGCTTTGTCCGTCACCTATTGAAATGTGTGAACATAAATAATAGTAATAATAATAATTATCGGTTCTTGAATAGCGCATATCACATTATAACGCCTCTATGCGCCTTCAAAGAGCTTTGGAAATGATTACCTGGGCTTTAGTATGGCTGTCATTAAGGCGCTCTGGCATTTCAAAGAGTTAGTTACATCACAATGACGTACTACGTAATACGAATATGATTTATATTGCATAGGGTATTTAATTAAATTGAATTGTACTTCAGTTGATTCCTCGAAAGTCTTTGCGATCGTGCTTTTGTAAAGGGTCAAAAGTATTCAAATAAGTTCAATTCAAGTTAAAATTCATTTATTTCCAAAAAACTCATAAAAACAGTGAAATGTGTAAAACAATGCAGAAACAACAAAAATCGATTTATTACATTAGAAATGCAGTAAAGACCAATACATAACAATCATGACAATTGAGTATAATGTAGAGGGACTAGCAAAGGCCAAAGGCTTATCAAGGGATAATCTCCAGCGAGGTTGAGATGACAAAAAAATGAAGCTAACAACTATACAATCATTAAGAGCAAAATATGTGACAATGTGAGACTATAAAAGCAGAGTAGCAACAACAACAAGTACACAATGATCTATTTTGAAATTAAGGCCATTTAAAAAATATACATGTTTAGCGTCCCCGCCCGCTTCGTTTTTTGGGGGTCGCCTCCTATTTTTTGGGGTGATTTTTTTGGTACTTTTTTGAGACACTTCTTGATCATTTTGAAGCGTAACTTTGTTAGGGCTTCAATATTACACCATATCAAAGACACTGATGACACGTAAGACCATGTATCTCAGATTTAACATTGTTAAACGATGCCTTTAAGTGTAAATACACAAATATAGCTCGTTACAAACGAGGCGTCGATTTGCCTGACGTAGATTTGCGGTATAAGTATATTATTATGAACTAATTAACTGAAAACAATTTGTTGTGTTTTTCTTAGAATTTGTGTTTAAACACTTTTGAAAAGGCTTTTATTATTATCAGCACATTACTGCTGCTCTTATAATATGTGAGATTGGGCGGATAACATTCAGCTATTGAAGTGAGATCCATTGAAATGAAAACACAATACGGCAGTTACTCGTATTTCTGCTTGGAAATTAATTAATTCATATTTTCGAGCAATTTGATAAGCTTCCGACACAAGATCATCAAGGACAAAACTACTAGGAGATGAGTGCTCTTGCATAATTGAAAATATATAATTACGGGGGGGGGGCACTCATTTTTCCGTAAATTCGTTTTTCCCGAAATTTCTGCATCAGGGGATTCATATTTTCGAAAATGAAATAGGTTTCACAAGACCGAAAATGAATTGCATTACTCCTAAGATTCATCATCCCACAATTTTTTTTATTCCAAAGTTTGTTTGTCCGAAGGCTAATAATTCGGAAATGAAATAAGGTTAATTATCCCAAGGTTTTTAATTACAAAGATGAGGAAAGTTGAAGATGCGTGTTAAATTCTGAAATTACTCAGGATGTTTTTTATTTTATCATTTTCGGAGATAAATTAACCTTTGGGAAAATGACACGTGATCTGATTAGAGTTCAGTCCCCTCTTTCTGTAAAGTAGACATTTTGATTTTGAACTTGCGTCTTCTAGCCAACAATGCCTAAGTGGTACCCGTTGGTCCCCCATGGTCCCCTTTTTCTTATGTAAATTGAGAGCTGATTTGATGAGATAACCACCTGCCAGTGACATGCAGGGAGGTTTTCACCCCTCCTGGCCAAACTAGTGCAGACAGGCTTTAAATTAAAAACATGACAACAAAAAATGGGGGGGAAATCTGATTACCGACAGGCAGCTAACGCAGAACACGTTTATCATGATATTATTAGTTTATGAACAACACGCTTTTCTTTTATGAGAGCAAGTTGTGCATTCTCGTTTTTAATCCTAGTGATGATTGCACATAATATTTGCAATTATATACAGCTATACCAAAATCTTTGCGCGGCACACATTGTGAAATGTCGTCTTTCCATTATTTGTTGAATGAGTACATTTAACACAAAAAGAACAGACAATAGTTAATTTGCTTAGAATGATTCTGAGCTATAAATTAAACATTACATCAGCTAATATTTACATATAAGTTTTTTTACATGATTTATATACTGTTACATAATTATTATGAATCTAAAAAATCTGTACAATTTGCTTTTAAAATAAATGAGCTAAACGAAAACTATTTATACTTCTTGCGCATAAGTATGATGATGATGATGATGAACAGCATTTGTATGGCGCCATATATCTGTTTTAAAAAAACATTCAAAGGGGCGAGCTCCTCCAATAAAATTAGCATTTAAATGTCTGAAGAAAGATGTGAGTTTTGAGTGAAGCTTTGAAGTGGTCCAGGTTGTCAATTTCGCGAATAGATGATTGGAGGGAATTCCACAGGCGAGGAGCAATAGAAGAAAATGCCCAGTCTCCATATCCCTTGAGATGAGTAATGGGCATCTGGAGAGTAAGGCCAGATGAGCGAAGTCCAGGGCGAAGATGACGCCGCTCGATTAAAGATGATATATCATGGGGTCTGACCATGAATTGCCTTAAATGTGAGCAGCAGGACCTTGAATTCAATTCTGCTCTTGACAGGAAGCCAATGTAGCTCAGCCAGGACAGGAGAGATGTGATCATGCTTCCTCAGCCCAGTAAGCAAACGTATCCTTCCTTTGTAAGTTTTCAAATTCAAGTTTATTTCCACTCAGACAATAAAACATAAAAAACCACTATCTCGGCGCTATTGCACACAATTCATGTCGCACGTGTTTTTACTGTACTTACTAATAAAATAAACATATAATTATCAAGTTATGACGTTCTATTTAATATATGAGGCTCATTCTTGAAAATAACAGTTATTCCACTGACCATGTCCTGCCAAATAATGAGAAATTAGCAAAAACATGTGATGTAACAGTGAAAAACCACGTGTCGCAAGTCATATATTTCATATATTTCCATTTGTTGCAAAAAATGGTAACTGGCCACGGCCCAGAAACTCAATGAATTTTAATATAACTGATAGCTCCGCCAAATTCAAGTAAAAATGTTGGTATGAACTTCTTTTTTTTTCTTGTGAGAATGAAATGAAATGTGTCCCCAAATCCATTGAAACATACGTTACCTTATTTCAGATCAAGAATTAATTTATTTCCAACATCATGATTTTCCTTATTTTCATTCATATTAATCACTGAGTATATCATAATAATAGACAGCCATGCAATTTTATTCATGGGTAGAAGATGGATTATAGAAACCGAAATATATATATTCTATAGAAACGTACGATTTAAGAGATGTAACATACGTTACCATGATTAGAGTAATATGTACGAACCAGTGTTGCTGAAATGCATCCTCTAAGTTAGCGGCGGTAAAATGGAAGTCAGATAGTCCTTGAAATCACCATAGCCATATATTACCCCCATCATGTAACAAACGTGATGAAACATACGTTACTACTTGTGTAGGCCTGAACCTTTTTGGAGTTCAAAAGATATATTCTTAATTACAACGGGTGTGAGCCATCTACGGACATTAACAGAAAGCCCAACAACTACTTTCTATGACGTTAATGGCGGGATAGCCCTACCTTCATCTTTGGTTGCATTGGAAGCTGACCAGTATATCTAATTTCATTAAAAATGTGTAGGGGTTTTACTCGACTTAATATTTGAGTGTATTCTAGGTGCATCAATGAGCCAGGGCTTCTTAAGAAGTGCTAGAAAACCAAGCAATAGTTTTAACCACTGTTACATCGATTTATTATGCCCTAAAAGTTACTACTAAGAGTAAATGACAACGTAACGTATGTTTCAATCGTAGTAACGTAGGTTTTAAAAAGGGAGGTTGTTCCATAGAATGATGATACATGGCAGATTTATTTTGCAAATTGTAGATTGATGTTTATTATAAGCTAGTAACCGAGTTCCTTTCCTTATTAGAGGTGTAATTTTGTTTATAATTAGCTGTATGAATGTAGATCTGTAGATCAAACTATTAATCACTTCAGGTAATATTTATGATTATTTCAAATTTATTTTCTTTAAATCCTATGAGATAGGAAAGCCCTTGTAAGGGTTGTATATTTTATGAAAACTATACCGTTTTTTTTTTACATTAAAGCACTCCAGTAGTACTAACAATCTGATTGAATTGTAATTGATTGAATTTAGTTTATTACGAAATTCATTGGCTGATAAATATACACGTATGTCATTGTAACGTAAGTTTCAAATTACAGTAACGTAGGTTTCAGGATTCATTACCGAGTTTTGAATACCGGATAGTGATTTTACCCCCAGCCAATTAACCTTTTGTGTTTTCAAGATTTATGCGGGATGTGTGTCTGTTTATTAAATATATTTATTTTGTTTTTCTTTCATGCTTATCTTTACAAACTTTACTACATCTTATTGTTGACATTTTAACACTGGATTATTGAATGCCAACATTTCAAACGCAATTAAGATCTAAATTTATCGACTTAAAAATCACTTAGTGTTACTATTAAGGGTTTTTCTATTTCATTGAATCATTTTGAGAATGCATTTTACTCTTTCAATCTTTTCCATGCATACGATAGTACATGTACGCCAGTATATTGTCAGACTTTGAAAACATGTAATTTACGTTACCTGTTACGAAACCTACGTTACCGCGATTGGTGACACAATTGAAATATCACATGGTGTCCATTCTTAAACTCACTGACTGAAATTAAAAACTGATCATGAAAGGACTTCATGAATGTTAAAAGCATATCTCTGACTTTAAGATATATTGTTCAAAGTAAAAAGATACGATTTGTGATTTTGTCTATCATAATTATTACGGTGTACATACTGATGTTTTGAAAATTTTGATTTTCCAAAGTGATTTCGTAATAAAACTGAATGAACATAATTGATGACCTGCATTAAATTCGGGCACTATGTTGCATATTTTAAAAGTAACATACACTTACCATTCAATAGAAATATCTTTTACCACAACTTTTGAAAAAGTGTATCGTTCGGTAACGTAAGTTTCACACTCGAATTTACATGTCATAACGAGAACTTGCATATTAAGCCAATCAGCAAACATCACATGCCAACAATTGCAGGATATTGACTTGACCATGTATGCATTCTTTTCATGATAAAATGATATAAGACTATTGAAGAACAACAAGGCCTGCGGGTGGGACAAAATAGCTGCCGAAACTCTAAAGGCTGGTGGACAACTAATGAGACAACTCCTGCTCAAAATAATAAATGCAGCATGGTCGGAAGGTGAAACCCCGGAAGACTGGAGCAAGGGTCTTATCACTCCAGTGTTTAAGAAAGGAGACAAGCTGGATCCATCCAACTACAGAGCTATAACTCTACTCTCCATACCCGGGAAAGTTTTCTGTAGAATGGTCCTCATGAGAATACAAGGAACCATCGAGAATCATCTGACAGAGGAACAATGTGGATTCAGAAGTCTAAGGGGCACCACAGATGCTGTGTTTGTCGTCAGACAGATCATCGAAAAGGCCAGAGAAAGAAGGATCTATTTATCCTCAATAACCATCCATCTATCCCCGCTCTACCTCTCCTCTATCTTCATCCATCTATCTTTAAAATATCTCTCCTCTATCTCTCCTCTCTCGCTCTCTCTCTCTCTCCATCTATATCCATCCATCTATCCCCGCTCTATCCCTCCTTTTCCCCTGCTCTATCTCTCCTCTATCTCTCATTTATCTCTACTCTCTCTCCAACTATCTATCTCTACCCTATTTCTCATACTAGGGGGAAGAGATAAAAGGGGAGGAGGCAGAGAGGGAGTGCAGAGAAAGAAAAAGGAAAGAGAAAGGGAAAGAAAAAATTAGAAGAAAGAGAGGGAAAGACAGAAGGGTTATATTGAGAGGGTAGGAGAAAGAGAGAGTGAGAGAAAGAAAGGGGGAGAGTGAGAGAGATAAGAGAAGGGGAAAACCTAGAAAGTTTGAAAGAGAGAGAGAGAGAGATATAAACATAACATTTCAAAAATTGGGGAAAAAGCCTGGAATACTTCGCTATACCTCCACTCAGAAAATGTCGATCGTGGTCATGAGCGCGAGCAAGTGTTACGGTGTTGGTATATTCTACGGTGTAAAGCGCACGTGCGGAGCAGTGCTCCGAGCTGGGTGCAACTTTAGAAAGCGCCCTCTCCTGACGAAATACGAATAACCGTGTTTTTCGATAAACCTTGTTTATCGTCGATAAACCTTGTTTATCGAGAGAAACTGTGCTTATCAGTCGATATACAGAGTTTCTCACGATAAACAAGGTTTATCGCTCGATAAACCTTGTTTTTCGCTCGATAAACCTTGTTTTTCGTCGATAAACCTTGTTTATCGGCGATAAACCGTGTTTTTCGGGGTTATTGGGCATACCCAACTAACAATTGGACGTTTTCTGAACGTTCTAAAAACGTTCCAAGTTGGTTTTTGGACGTTTTGTGAAAACGTTTTTTGGACGTCAAAATGTGGTAGGTTTTCGACGTATTTAAAACGTTTTATTGGACGTTTTAAAAACGTGTTTTAAACGTTAAAAGAACCCCCAAAAAACCTTTAAAAACCTTTCAGACATTCGAAAAGTCCAAAAACCTTTTGAAAACGTTCTAAATATATTGTTGACGTTGTTAAAAACGTTTGGAACGTTCTTAAAACGTTTTTAAAACGTTAAAATGCACTACAAACGTTTTAAGAACGTCTAGAAAACCTTTTAAAACACGTCTGGAACGTTTATAAAACGTTTTCTAAACGTCCAAATGTTCTACAAACGTTTTAAGAACGTCTAGAAAACCTTTTAAAACACGTCTGGAACGTTTATAAAACGTTTTCTAAACGTCCAAATGTTCTACAAACGTTAAAAAAAAACCTTTTAAAACACGTCTGGAACGTTTATAGAACGTTTTCTAAACGTCCAAATGGTCTACAAACGTTTTAAGAACGTTTAAAAAACCTTTTAAAACACGTCTAAAACGTTCATAAAACGTTTTAGGAGATTGTTCAGAAAACCTTAATAGAATGTCTGAAAATGTCTCGGGCGTTGAAAGAATGCGCAACAAACATTTAAGAACGTCCTGCAAAAGTGTTAAGAATGTTCAACAAATACAAATGGTATATGAAATAAATACTGGGTCACACATTTGATCGATTTCAGGATTTTATTATCAAACATAAATAAATGTTCAAAGACTTGGTAATAATAGTACATGTATTTCAAGGTTACTTATAAAAAGATACAATGTTCTCTGTAGGTTTCCGTGGTGATAAAGTATTCACAACTGAAAGTTTTCATAACACCATGTGGTATACGAACATCCAATAGACGTGATATCACAAGGAGAAAATCTAGAGAAATACGGTTGAAAAATTGGCGTAAAATAGACTTAAATAAGATTATAAACAGCCAACAGAAATTTGGTTGGGATGGTCCATTTGAAACCACAGATACAATGGTTATTTACAAGAAAAAAATGTACAAGATGACGATATGTCATTATAGTAAGTGGCAAGTATGAATACTCAATATTACCAATCTATTAATAAAAAAGGCAAGTCTATGAATATATCTAGTGTAAAAAAATTGGCAGCACACATATTGCATTTTTGGTTACAGCATACTCAACAAAAGTAACTTGAGTGATTTATAGAACCCGTAATTTCTTTGATTCCTGAAAAGATGTTGTTAATTCGTACCGAAAACATGTACCAACTAAATGACAAAAAAAAATGGGCATAATTGGTGTGATTGACCTCTGGTAAAACCTTAACGAGAACTGTATAGTATTACCATTTACTATATTGTCCTTTTGATCCCCAACAGATGTTGTAGTCAGGTCCAGATTTGTGCTATAAACGAGTTTTATCAGAAGCCAGCATTAGAGCTTTCATCTTCCATGAAATACAAAATCCATCATATAACATAGTAACAATCAACACATAATTAATTACATTAATGAGATACAATTTGAAGATATGTCATATAACTGGCAAGTATGAAAACTTAAATTTACCAATCTATACATAGGAAAGGCAAGACTATAAATATATCTAGTGTCATGAATTTGGCAGCACACGCATAGCATTTTTGGTTACAGCATACTCAACAAAAGTAACTCAAGTGATTTACGGAACCCGTAATTTCCTCTTTGATTCCTGAAATATGTTGTTAATTTGTACTGAAAACATGTACCAACTAAATGACAAAGAAAACTTGGCATAATTGGTGTGATTGACCTCTGGTAAAACCTTAACGAGAACTGTATAGTTTTACCATTTACTATATCGTCCTCTTGATCCCACACAGATTTTGTAGTCGGGTCCAGATTTGTGCTATAAACGAGTTTTATCAGAAGCCAGCATTAGAACTTTCATCTTCCATGAACAACAAAATCCATCATAATCAACACATAGTTATTTACATTAATGAGATACAAGTTGAAAATATGTCATATAACTGGCAAGTATGAAAACTCAAATCTACCGGGCTATTTAGAGAAAAGTCAAGACTATAAATATATCTAGTGTTAAGAATTTGGCAGCACATATGTAGCATTTTTGGTTACAGCACACTCAACAAAAGTAACTTGAGTGATTTATAGAACCTGTAATTTCCTCTTTGATTCCTGAAAGATGTTGTTAATTCATACTGAAAACATGTACCAACTAAATGACAAAGAAAACTTGGCATAATTGGTGTGATTGACCTCCGGTAAAACCTTTATGAGAACTGTATATGTCTCAAATACCATTTAATATATTGTCCTTTTGATCCACCAAAGATTTTGTAGTTAGGTCCAGATTTGTTCTATAAATGAGTTTTATCAGAAGCCAGTATGTAACTACATAGCGAATCGAGAACAGATGTCATCAGCGTTTATCCTTTTTAATTCTCCATGACACCCTCCTCCTCGTCTTCAGTGGCATCTGCAACAGCAGCAACATCTTTGGCAACATCTTCGGCAGCGACAGCTGGAACTCTAGCCCCATCGGTATCAGGTTTCTGCAAATCAGAGCAAACAACCTTTATTTATAAATTAAATGTTCATTTCAACTAAACCATAAAAAAACTAGGGGGCATGATGTTCCCCCTCCCTAAAAACAGCGCCTATACAAGCTCATTTGGTGACAAACTGGCATAATGTAAATTATGAACCAAAATTATATCTGAAGAGGCTGCACATAAGTAAATATTATTGCCTGTCCACAAAATATTAAGTCTCGAGACCAATGCCTAAAAACTGACGTCTGGATAAGCTAGGGTGGCAGCGAGGTGAATCCGGCCACCCCTATCAACAAGGGCAAAACTGGACTAATGATGTGCTTCATGTACAATATTGTTTTACAGATATTGCGTCTATCCCTTTAAAAGGGAACATACACGTAACACCAGAATTTTCACTCATTCAATCAAAAGATAACTTTGAAATACACATTTTTTTAATGTCCAAACAAAAATTGGTCAAAAAAGGCTGAATGCCCTTTGAAATAGTAAATTGATCTGATATTCTCTTGCAATATATTTTTGTATTTTGATAGAAATCCACATAATATAAAGAGAAAAAAATAAAAAATAAAAAATAAAAACACAAACAAAAGTAAAAGGAATTTACCTTCCATTTCTTTCCTCCTGGAAGAAATGGGGTTCGCTTGAGAAAGTCCCCTACGACTTCTTCAATCTCCATCTCTTTGGCGCCCTGGTCGGTCTTCATGCAGGCTCCTGAAAGACGTAAGTGCAGACGCCATGGATCATTATATTAAAATTATTTTTGATGACACATTAAAATAAGACGATACAGATTACACACCTTAAATGACAAATGGGTCATTCCATGGCAATTCGGACAATCAATATCATTACACTCCTCTCAAATGTATTAGGGGAAAATGGTATGTCGGTTCCCATGTTATGGCCCACCCCTTTTTTTTTTGCAAAAATGGGCATTTTTGTATGAAGAAATACATGGATACACATCTGCACACTCTCACATAAGTAATTCCTTGTTCAGATGGGCATAAAACATAACTACTCCTTAGAGGCCAAATTCAACAGCTACCTTACAATCAGAAAACAATGCTATTATGCGACTTCAAAGGCAGCAAGGTTGCTAGAGACCATCAATGTCCAATTGATCACTAATCATTGTAAATCATCGGGTGAATCCA
Source organism: Strongylocentrotus droebachiensis (assembly GCA_035222895.1). Classification (NCBI taxonomy): domain Eukaryota; kingdom Metazoa; phylum Echinodermata; class Echinoidea; order Camarodonta; family Strongylocentrotidae; genus Strongylocentrotus; species Strongylocentrotus droebachiensis. The sequence goes on from JAVYIG010008967.1 coordinate 57,831, forward strand.
GAAACATATAAAATAAAATTGAAATTGGCTAATCATATACTAATTGATTACTTACTGACAATGACGGGAACAAATCTTGTTGACTTCAGACCACGCTTCCCCTTCCTCCCATTCACGTTGAAATCTGACCAAAGATTATTTGACCCCAGCTTTTTCATGATACGCCGACTTGTTTGGGCAATATTGCCCCCGCCGACTAGACTCAGGTAGTTGATCTGAAATTAAAAGAACCATTATCAATTACAATGCCGTAGATTCTCACATAAATAGGAGCCAACCGTCTCATTTCCAGACATTATTATGAATGTTTCTCCGCTAAAACCTTCACCCTGATGCGGTAAATATTAATTTATCATTTGCAAAATTCACAGGCTTTCACTTTTTTTTTTTAACATGGCTATAAAGTAATCAAGGCATGTATAAATCAGAAACTCAGGATATTTCAGGTTTAGATAATTAAACCTGTACAAAAAGGAAAAACAAAGTCATTTGAATGGATGATCAAATAATGCCAAATTAGTATGCAAGTATTTTTAAACTTACCATTCTCTTCTTAAAATCAGACTCTACGAGTCTCATTTCGAGCAAGTCGAATTCACTCCCTGTCTTGAGCGGTTCCGCAAAGGGCTCCTGCAGGTCGGCAGGACCTGCCCGTAAACTCACTGATGATTTGGCAACCAGGTTTGCCAGCGTCTCCACTATCTGGGCCTGGACATCTTCCAGCTTCTGAAGTTTTTGAAGTACCTGCTGTTGAAAATTGTCTAGGAAAACAAAAGGAGTAAAAAAAAATACATTAACAAATTAGGTCATTTTGGTAGCTAAGAAGAGTATGTAATTTTAGTGTGACTGATATGTACGACAGCTTTTCAACTATCGCATTTCAGGAATACATCACCAAGCTGCAATGACAATACTTGTACAAAGCATCAGACAATGCAACACATACAGAAAGAATCTGAAAGCAATTTTGCAGAAAAATATACCCCTGCTTTTTTGATAAAAATAAATCAAAATTAAACACATCAAAAGAAAGTTTCCCCCTAAAGAACCCCATCAAATCTTCGAGTATAACAAATTATTCAAGTTGAAACCAAGCATTGGATATAGCTAGGGTTGTTAGGAAGCAGATTCTCGAAAATTAGTGACATCCGTGACTTAACGGCTGAATGATCACAACATGAACAAAAAATTACGTTTTTTTCTTGATTTTTCCACTGGAAGATTTGATGGGGCTCTTTAGGGGGGAACTTACTTTTGATGTTGTATTTATATTGACAACCTCTCTCTCTTATATCAGTGTAGCATCTTGGTAAATTTTGTTTATAGTTTAAATATGCTGTACTCCAAAATCTAATCAATTGACCTCCTATGAAACATACTATTAAGTTCTTGAGAAGAGATATTTTGTTTGTGAAATTCTCTACGTAAATACTTACTGTCCAAGGTTCTAGCTTTTGGTGTCGGCGGCTGGCTTTGGCGAGAAGTCGAAGGAGAGGGGAATGTAGTTGTAGATGGAGATGATCCCCTCTGGATTGGGCCCGTCGGGCTTAAGGGGACAAATCTGGCCATCGTGGATGTTGTTGACAATTTGGGGAGAGGAAGTTCCTTAGTCTTCGACTTATCTGCCTTTCTCACACTCCATATCTGGAAAAACATCACAGACATTAGAAAAATATCAAGCAAGAAAAGAATTTTTGAAAAATGTTCAAGCTTTATGAATTCATTTTGAGTTCAACATGTTAATTTTCAATTTTGATGAATTGGTACATTATGCCCCCCCCCCCCCTCCCTCCCCCAGGTGCTATTAGGGTTAAAACATCATCTAGCATCCTTCTAGCATATAAATTCAATTGCAGCGCAGCACTCGACAACAAAGGCAGTGGTCTACTGTACTCATACAAGTAGCGTATGTTGATGCACACCTAGAGATTGACAATGTCCAGGCCAAAAATGCTAACAAAATTCTTTATGCTGGTGATTCGTTGTGTATATCAGCAGGGGTGGTATTCAGAAAACTCTCTTAACCCTAATAGCACCGGGGTATTTCAGACCTTGCTACCACCTTTGTTTTTGTTGTGTTTTTTTCGTAAAATTTATCATAGAACTATTTTGAAGCATAATTGTGCTATAATAAATTAATTTCAGCCAAAGAAAGTGAAAATAATCATATCTTTATGAATAAGGTGAGAAAACTCAATTTGCATTGAGTTTGTACACAAAATCATGTTTTTGAGCCATTTTCGTTTGGACGAGCGTGTATAAAAGGCCGTGCAGCATCATAACGGTATTCCTGATTTTCGCGAAAATGGTGTCAAAAGATGCGCAAGACTTGAAAGTAAAAAGTCAGCGAGCAGCGCGGTCAAAAAAAATTGCGCGGCGGAATGGTCGCGAACAATCTCGAGGGGGGGGGGGGCCATTATGGCCCCCCCCCCCAGGTGCTATTAGGGTTAAGTTAGCACTTAAAGTGGTACTCCAGACTGAAATTGGGATGTTATGTAAAGTAGAGTAAAATTTAACAAGAACACTAAAAATGTCATCAAAATTGGATGAAAGGGTAAAAAAAGAAAAAAAAATCAACTTAAACATTTTTTCTAAAGTCTTTATTTTGTTTTTCTTATTTTGTTTTCTTGTTCAATTTCAATTCAACACGGACATAGGCAGACCACCCCCCCCCCTCTTTTTTTGTTCATTTGATAGGGGGCTGGGGCGCAAGCCCCCTCCCCCTATTATTATTTTTTTTTTTTTTTTTTTTAATTTGATAATTCTATATAACACGGACATAAGCGGACCCTGCAGGGGGGGGGGGGGGTCGTGGGGCAAGCCCCCCTCTCCCTTTTTATTTATTTTTTTATTTATTTAATTATTTTTTTATTTGATACTTCTATTAAACACGCCCCAGCTTGCGCCCCAGCCCCCTTTCAAATGAACAAACAAAAAAGGGGGTCTGCCTATCAAATGATAGGCAGACCCCCCCCCCCCCCCCCCCCTGATTTTGACTCCCGTGCAAATGTGTGGCTGTATTCACGTTTGGAAATGTGAAATTTAGTGGGCAAAATGGCCACGCGCAATCTAATACCAGCGGTGCGGATACGTGTGGGGAGTCCGAAACACATGGCCATCTTCACTGAAGACTTTAAGTCACTCGGTCATAGATCTACTAGACTAACTTACAGTTACAATGTACATGTAGACCTTTACCATATCAGAAATAAATTCAAGTTCTTTCAGTGATTTTAAGTATCTTTCTGCTACATGACATGTATTAATGTGTTACTGTTAATTCACATCATTCTGGATTCAATCATACAACAATCAACAATAACAGTAACGCGTCTGGTTAACATACGCCTTTTTGTTTGGCATGTATCACATTGCATTCACACTCACAGGTTGGTTAAAAGTAAATTTTCATGCACGTTATTATCGCTAATACAGCATGCAGACTAACTCCGGGAAGCTCCAACACCGGCGCGCAGCGTCATGTCACGACACAAGCCGATACTCATTTAAATGTTTTCCCACATTTTACACGTCTCGAATTCACTCAAACAACATTTAAACACCTAACAGATATCAAAATGGTAAAATATCACTTACATTGGTGTTGCAGTCTCACAAATTAGGTAGATAGTTCAGGATTTCTTGATAGCTCTTGCAAAGGCACACACGGTATTCAATGGGAAAATTCTCAATGTAATTTTCACGCACATGGCCGGCCGGCTAGCTAGCTAGCTTAGCCGTCGATCAATCCTCGGCGGCGGCGGCCTCGTTCGTTGTTGTGTAAAGATGTAAGATAAATGATTTGAAATTACCGGTAATAAAATTGAGTATGTAAAATGTATAAAAATATGTTTTGCTTGTGTATTTTGTTTATGAATTGTGTATGCATTTATATTTTAAAACAAACAAATCTCGTTTTCATTTCAATTCAAGAAATCGCCTACAGTATTTTAGTGATCTGTTTTCATTTGTTTTTATTTATCCTTAGTAGTTGGACCAGGGCTTGTTAGTTTAAAGCCCTGGTTGGACGTAGACAAAATATGATGCTTAATTCTGGTATTTGTTTAAAAAAAAATCTTAGTTGATTTATTGAATTGGACGTATATAAAACGTTCTGTGAACGTTATGTACAAAACGTTTATTTTGTAACGTCCACAAACGTTTTGTAAACGTCCTATATCAAACGTTCTGTAAACGTCCTATATCAAACGTTCTGTAAACGTCCTATACCAAACGTTTAATTTGGTAACGTCCAAAAAACGTTTTTTAAACGTTCTCAAAAACCTAAACTTTGACGTAAATGAGAAGTCCAAACTTTAATGTTATATAAACGTTTTTAAAACGTTCATTTAGGACGAAGACGTACAGGACCTAAAAAAAAACGTTTTGAAAACGTTCTGAAAACGTTCTGTGTTTGCTGGGTATGGCGCGCCATATCCTCTCTCCAAGTCTCTTCAACCTATTCCTGGAATATGTGATGAAGGACATCCAACAACTAGAAAGTGGAATACAGATGGGTGACATGCGTATCAACAACATCAGATATGCAGATGACACCACCCTGATGGAACTCGTATTTGAAAACCTCCAAATCTCAACAAATAAACTGGAGAAGGCTTGTAGAAGATGGGGTATGAAAATCAATGCAACAAAATGCAAAGTCATGACAGAGGATCAACAAGATATTTCACTTAACAACACCAACATTGAGAAAGTGGAAAAATTTGTCTTTCTCGGCAGCACAGTTCCATCCATAGAAGAGGACGTGAAGAGACGTACAAGACTGGCTGCTTGGGCATTCGGAAGACTGAAAAGTGCCATCTGGTCCAACCAAGATATTTTTTGGAGACTCAAAGTCAGGATCTACAGAGCACTTATCCTCCCTATTGCCACATATGGAGCAGAATCCTGGACTCTCCGAAAATCTGATAGAAATAAGCTTGAAGTATTTGAAATGAGGTGTCTCCGGACCATCCTTGGAGTTCACCTAATGGACAAGATTAGGAACGAAGAGATCAGGCAGAGACTGAACATCCCAAGCACCATATGCGAGGAAATCATCAAACGCCGCTTAAAATGGTTTGGCCATGTTTTACGCTTGCCGCATCACCGCCTACCATACCAAGCATACCAGAATGACTTTAATGTAAGCAGACCTCGGGGACGCCCTCCAAAGAGATGGAAGGACCAAGTTCAATACGATGTGGGATTATCCACACAAGAGGCAGAACAACGAGCCCAGGACAGATCAGACTGGAGCATGATTTCTCGTAGGGGAGCAAGGGGACACACCGTCCTATATGCACCTAAGTCAAGTAAGTCATACACATAAATACATACTTAAAGGGAAAGTCCACCCTGATATAAAGTTGGTTTTAATAAAAACAGAAACATAAACGGATCAGGTCCGTGATAGTTTGAGCAAAATTGATTACAAATTAGAAAAAAAACTATAAATTCTTAAAGTTACGATCAATCAAACACAATTTGACAACTCTGTGATGTATCTTGAGCGGTTCACCCCACCCCATGTGCTCTGTACTTTAACAAAAATCAGAAATTTATATTTTCCAATTAATCAAAAATCAGTCATACGTGCACCCTAAATAAAGTCATTGCAAATAGGTTTCTGTATAACCCCCGTATGAAATAAATATATTCCGTCATTAATAACTCAGAAAATAAAAGTTTTTGACATTTTTGTACAAAGCTAATTGGACAGGAGCTCGCAAAATACGTCACCGAGTTGCCAGTTTGTGCTTGATTGTGTGCAGATTTCACTCAACTTTTACTTATTTGTATCTATAATTTCTCTGCTTCTTTTAAAACCAACTTGATATCAGTGTGGCCTTCTCCTTAAACAATATACAGCAAGCGAGAAAGCGGGGTAAAATTGGTGAAGGAACCAAAACAGGGCAACGTCATGTAAAATACTAGCATAGAAAGAAAGAAAATACATAATTATTAATATTTACAAGTATGGTAATCCACAGCTTATGAGTAAATACAATTACTTCAGGGATTTAATAAGAAACACTTAACTTTCTAAGTAAGAGAGGAGGTTTTTTTTTTTATTTTACAATTAACACAAAGATGACTTATTATCATATTCATGATTTAGCATAATGTATGAAACAAATATATTTCTAAGGATCACTATAATGACTATTTAATAGTGTATTCGTGTGCAAATAATATCAGGGCCCCGTCTTATGTACCTGTAAGAGTAAGTGGACTTTAAACTTTCGATTGATAGGAGGACTTGCGATTAATTTGGACCACAAACAACTCCTTATAAGCCGGGGTCCAGAATTATGGATTTTTCTTTAATTTGTTGTTTACCACTACTGAAAATGTGCGAGCATAAAGACGTATTACGCAATGCGAACATGATTTATATGGCTTACTTCGATGATCGGGTCATCGCGTCGGGTCGGGTGGTCGTGGTCGTGATTTTAATGTTTGAGTTTGAGTTGAGTTTGAAGTTTCCAAACAAAAAGTACATCAATATAACAATCAAAAGTGAATAGTTAACATTGAAAGGATAAGTGGGACCAGAAAATAGCATTTAATGCTAATCGTGTCTGGTACCACTAACACACACAAGTATCACAGCAATGAATGAGAATGTAATGAATAAATTATAAATAAAGATATGAATAACTATTGAATACATACTTAAGCTACAAGCTTTTCTACATCTAGGCTTGAAGTATGTACTGTGATTAAATACAAAGCTTTGGTATTTTACACTGAAATAAAAGATACAGAATTACATAACATAATATTTACAAAAAGGCAAGAACCTCGGTTCAAAGTTAAAAACAATTATATTAACATTAGTGATATTAGAGTTCTAAGAAGGCAAGACACTAATGCCTTTTCCCGTGCAGATAGGAGACACATTAGATGACACATGAGATGCACATGAGATGAGACACATAAAGCATTTTAAAGGACAATTCTACTCACAAAGCTGTGTTGGTGTATAAAACTTCTTTTAAATAATAATAATCTGTTTTAGTTTCATCATGAAGAATAACTTTTCATGTGATTACACATTTATTTAAAGCACTGTTGAATGTGATTATATGATATGCTACTTTCATAATGAGGTACAATTCTTGATTTGAATGAAAATCTCTTTACAATTCTGTCGAAAGCGCCTGTTGAGTGGCCAGTAAATGAAAATGTTAATGGCCGAGTTGATTTCGTACAAACGAAAAAATATGGCGTATACAGTGTGGTGTAAATCCGATCGGCTCATGAAATCGCGACGTATTTCAACCGGAAGGTAACGTCCTATGATCGCCGGTAACCAGCTGACGACGTAAAACGCGGTCACCCAGCCAAGCATCAGCGTCAGGCGATTCTCCCCTTGCCGGCTAGCAGCGGTTGTATCTACCGCAGCGGTAGCGGTAGCAGTACCCGGTTGCGCTGCGGAGACGTTTCTGCCCGGAGGTAGTGACTGGGCTGCGGTATTTAGAGGATTATTTGCAGGATGAATTGCTTCGAGGGTACCATTATGCTTGGCGTTAGAGAGAGACAAGAACCGTCCTAAGACATGTTCCCTGTCTGATGAGTTCCTCTCGTTTGTATCAGCAGAACCTGACGCACTTTGACCGGGACCACTACCGGAGACACCGGGTAGAGCCACGTTGCCTTCCGCATCTGTTCTCGAGGGTTCGCTGGCGGTTAGAGCTGCTCGGATCTTCGTCTGCCGACGTAACGCAAAGACAATACGCGTATACACCGCGGTCAAAAGACAAGGCACGAGCACCATAAAGCTCTGGACAACGTATCGGTCGTAGGTTGTAAACCATTTCAATTCCGGGCTGTAGAGGCAATCCTTGATGGCCGGTTCATACCGCGCCGCAGCTAAAGATGGACCAGACAGCAGCAAGGTACCGAGCAAGCAGAGTACCATGATGGCTATAGCAGTTTTGACGCGTGGTCGGCGGTGGATCGGCCGACAAACTGCGAGGAACCGGTCGACACTTATCGCGAGAGTCACCGCCATTTGGGCCAAGGCTATCCATGAGGTGAAAAAGAATTGAAACTGGCAGAAACTATTGCTACTCGCCCAAGGCCGAAACTTGGCTATGATGAAGAGGGATGAGAACAAATCGACCGCTGCGAGACCCATGATGAAAATATCAGTGCCGTTCTTAACTTTCTTCCTCGAGTATCCTGCTAATATCATGACGTTACCTGGTACACCGAGACATATCAGAATGGCATAGAATGCGATAAACACTTCGCGGTTGATAGCCATCTTTTGAACGCTGCAATACCAGTTTCAGGTTCGAAATATCACAAATGCAACATTTTCTTTTCGTGCACCATGTTTGGCTTTCGAGTACCGGATCGAAAGCGCCTTCGGACAATCATTGTTAACAAATTATGAGAAACTTGATCCATCGATTCCTATTTACACGATTGTAGTTCCTTCGAAGTTTCGTTGAGAGAGGATTTAATTCAGCGCGTAAGGCATATAATAAATCATCTATAGTAACCAGCGGGGGAGGTATCAGTTCGATAGAGACTCTACAGTAAAGCTTTTAATTTTCAAAAGGTGAACAAAAACCTCGGAGTTGTAGATCCATAATTCACTTTAACAAAACCGTCTTTTCTATTAAAAACCTGGCTGCATACATGCATTAACTAAAGTGCTCTGCGCGATCATTATACAATTTACTTATAAATTCCGCGCGGGGGACCTGTCATTTTAGTATTGTGTACAAGTTTAATAGGGATGATGATACCTCTAAACAAAAGTGTCTCAGGAGTCCATTATCGCATCGAAATATTATGAAAAGCCATTAGAATGTAGGTTGAACGCTATGAATTGAGTGATTATGAGCGCATAAAATGATATTCACAAATACCTCTAATAGGATGGATGGATGTGATTGAGGTGCATTAAAGGAGATGGAGTAATGATATTATGAATATTGAATATGACTTTTAACATTAAGAAGGACTAAACCTACTCCGTTAAGATGTTATTGGGAGTTTTATGACTTCGGTAGTAGGCGCAAGAAGGAAGGGGGGGTGTTGAACGGGAAAAAGCAATTAATTCAATTCAATTCGTTTTATTCATTTCCATTTTCAATAAAAACAATACAAAGATAATTATGTACAATAAACATTTGCAATAGTGGAGGCATAGTTCCCCGAACAGTAGTTAAAAGTTTTACATATACAAACAAAACTAAAAAAGGAAACATACATGACAAACATGACAGGGACATCGTTCATGGCAGGTAATACAAATGGAAATAATCATTACAAAATCACTAGTTTGAAAACAGTAATAGGTAATGCTGTATAATATGAACATTGGTACAAGAATCAATGATATTTAGATGTAAGATGCTGCTTCAAGTTGCTTTCAATTAAAGAATACCCATTTCATCTTGCTATGACTTTTTCTTCTTCTCAGAGAGGTCATTTGTCGACCATCCCCTGGATCCGGCTGCCTTTATAATCAAGAAAATATTAAATCAACTTTTTAGAAGTCAAGACATGAACCGCTCTCTTTAGAGTTCATTCTTTAAAAAAAATGCTTTTGGTATCTATTTACTAATTTATTCTTTCATTTATTTGCTCATTTATTTATTTATTTATTTATATATTTATTTATATATTTATTTATTTATATATTTATTTATATATTTATTTATTTATTTATATATTGATTAACTAATTCATTCTTTGTTGTTGGATTAATTGTTTATGTATTGACTTATCTCACTGAATACAAAAGGATGAACATTTTCAAGTATACAGTGATATCAAACAACATAAAACAAAACAAATTAATACGAGCAAAGCATTTAAATACAAAGTAGAAAAAACAGAACAGGTCGAGAGGAGAGGAGAAGAAGAAGGCGAAGAAGGAAAAGAAAAAGAAGAAGAAGGAGAAGAAGGGGAGAAGGAAGAGGAGAAGAAGAAGGAGAAAAGAAGGAGAAAAAGAAAGAGAAGAAGAAAGACATGAAGAAGGATGAGAAGAAGGAGAAGAAAGATAAGAAGAAGAGGGGAAGAATATAATTATTTTTTTTCAATTCAATTTTGTGTTTTATTGAAACAACCAAATACAATCACAATATTTACAAGTAATTATAAAAAGATTACAAAAAGCAGTACAACGTAGATCAAAACCTCACGAAAAGTAAATTTGCACTAAGATGCGGGCAATTAAATGCACATGTACCTATACAACATTATAAAACAAGCTTCCAATCTTTTAAGTGTGTCTTTATTGAGAAAATCACTCCAAATCGTGGTTGAATACTCTTTGAGCGTGGATTTCTACTGCTAGTGAAAATATCCCTAATTAATACTGACAACACAATACGTGGAGTCACCCCTACGGCTGTATGGATAGTACTCAGTCATCGTCATGACGCCTCAATGTAGGGGGAGTGTGGTGGGGTCTTAAACCCCCTTTTATTTATTTTATTTTTTTCTGGCAACGGCCCTGGTCATGGACATTCCTTTGAAGCTAGAAATATACAATATAAGGAGCTTAAGGATAAAATGATTTATTATAATTTCCAACTATTAGGCACTCAAATTATATAGGCATAATAGTAAATGAGGGGGAAAAGATCACATAGACCCCCCCCCCCCCCCCACTCCCCCCTCATATTTTACCTCAGAGCATCGTCATGAGGAAGGAGATAACCTCATTACGTGGGTGAAAAGGCGCCATTAGTGGTCAAACGTTAATCAACCAGTGCGGCACCGCTTAACAAAAATTGAAAGGCGTATTCCAATATCGTCTATCAAGACCGGGTGATATTAAGACAATGAATCCTCATGAAATATGCATGAACAAAAACCTAATCTGTGAAGCTAACCATTCCAAGAGTACGAAACTGTCAAACATGGTATTGTTTGGGGCATGGGCGGAATTCGGGGGAGGAGATCGACAGGGACGGGGTTTCCCCTTTTATAAGGCCAATAAGCCATTTCAAAGTTACAGTTTGAGCATCAGCAGATAAAGTTCATTGCAGACCAAATTGTGAAATACACGGAGACAAAATACTGGATACGTGCTCATGGAAGTTATGTAATCATATACATTTACATGTACATTTAAAATTTAATCTGTTTTCTTTCTGGTATATCATGTTTACTATCTACCATGTAATGATGTTTTCATATTATGTATGTCTTTATATGTATTTTTATGTTATTCAGGGCCCCAAGTATAACAGTATTTTAACTACTCATTGGGCTACCCTGTTGAAATAAACACGAAAACAAATAGATAAGTAAAAATCATTATTCATTTATGCACAAGCAGTGCACTTTATGATACACAGGTGGAAGTATTCTTTGAAAAGAGGAAACAAATACTATTTATGTAGCACCTCCATCGCTGTTAGGAGTGATTATTTTAAAATGTACAAAGTGGGACCTCTTCATATTTTTTAGATCTGTGGATATTCGGAGTCATTTGGGACATGTGCTTATACCGTGAACTTGTTCAAGCATCCATAGCTCTCGCCTCTCTTATCTATTTTATTCACACACGGGAACCACATCAGTGTCAATGCTAATGGCCCTGTCATTATTATTACCAAGCATTACCAGCGCCGCATAATGAGATGGGTCCATAATAACAGCGTAATCCTGTTAATGACTACGATGCATTCGCGTGGCCCTGATACAGCGGGTGTATCCAGGTATTGGACTCGCGTGCAGAGGAGGGAAGGGGATGGGTCTTCATTTGAGATTCATGCTCAACTTCAAAATGTGTACGTGGAACTGATCTGAGCAAAAAAGTATTAATAATAATAATAACAATGATAATATGTCTTGTTTACACAGGGTAGCCTCATCAGTATTAATACCGTTGTCCCTGAGGGCGCTGCAATCATATTATCGCAGCGCTAATGCGCTAGCGAACATGACTAGTCTCACGTACGTGCAGACACTATTCAGAAGGGAAAGAACGTACTTCCCATAGGTTTAACACGCGCCATGCCCCAATCTGTGCCGCATAAAAAAATAACGCACCCCGGGTTTAGCCGAGCTACCATGAAAAGGCGCTCAAGCATTCAAATAATTTCTTCCTTCCGGTCATCATGATTAAAATTTGTTGTTAACGTGTTGAATGGCGGCTAGATAATTGCTAATCAATTATTAAAAAACTTGAATTCGACGTAAATATTCATAATTGAATGACACACGCCCTTAAGACTAAAACAACAACAACAACAACAACAATATGTATCAGCGTTTTCTGCAAAAAATATGGGGAAGTTTTAAATCCCGTCTGTGTTAGTTTAGCCATGAGGGATTAGACCCCCCAGGGTGGTCACTGACAGGTGGCTACCTCATCAACTCATCAACTCAGCTTTCAATTAACATAAGAAAAAGAGGATCATGGGGGACCAATGGTCGCCGATTAGGCATTGTTTTCTATATAGAGGGGGCAAGTAGCTACAAGTAGTACAGTGGGGCTTAAAGATGAAGTTGAGTTCTGGTCATGCGATTGCATTGTGAAATAAACGGTGTGGAACCGACCAGAAAAGGTTGATCATCTAGCATATAAGAATGTGTGTGTATTGCAAGGTTCTGGAATCATCAAAATGATAATAAATGTGGCCAAGTCTTGGTAAAGTTACAAACACTTGCACAGAAAGATGTATATGGGACTACACGAACACGTGGCGTAAAAAGCCGGCCCCCGATGTTTACGATGTTACATGCATATTTAGAATATGAAGGCATTTGAAGAGCCATGCTTTTCAGGGAACATGTCTTAACTGATGTTCTTCCACACTTGCATAATAAGAATGAGTAATGCTCACAAATTATTTTTCACCTCTTCCCAGAACTCAACCTTCTCTTTAAAACCCTGTAACACAACAGCGGTGACCTCTAATCAATCACAAAACTAACAAACGCCTCTTTCTTGATATTTGTCATGTTTGCAGGTTCTTGAACTAAGATTGGTATCAACTTATCGGATCGATTTAAACCAATGGGAGTCGTTATAGGACGGGACTCTGGGGGAGAAAATCACGTATTGGACCCGATAATAATATCTCACGCTTGTGAAGCATGAATAACCTGGTCATTCTTTTCACATCGAAATTGTGACTTGTATATGATTTGTATCCATATAATACTAATTAAAAATGATTCCTCTATGGCCACCATTTCTTTCTCGCTCGCTCTCTCTCTCTCTCTCTCTCTCTCTCCCTCTACCCCCTCTCTCTGTCTTCTTCTTCTCTTTCTGCTGTTTCCCTCTTTTTCTGTTCGTCACTCTCTCATTCTTATTTCTGTTTATGTATCACCCATTCATCCTCATATTGTTATCCTGCTACCGTTTCTAAAATGTTTTTGTCTCTTTAATTGTTTGTTTTTAGTGTCTGCCATGTTTTTTTGATTCCGTAATTGATTTCAAAATTAAGTTATATGTAAACATTTTAATTATTATTGAGCGAACCTACAGCTAACAAACATTGCTTTCAAGTAGGTTCGTTTTTTTTTTCATTTCCTGAACCAAATAATTTTGCATTACAATGACTAAAAAACAATGTCAAAGATATTTCAATGCTCATTTCTGTTATATCATTACATTTATTATCGTCTGTCATTGTTTATATTATGTGAACAGACATGAAAAATAAATTCGCTTTGTAAAAAAGCGACCGTACTGCTACCCTATTTATTCCATTTTATATCATTTTCTTTTCTCCATAAGATACATTTGTTGTCGCTGCTGTTTTTTATTTCCGAAATCAAATACAAAAATAGAATACAAAGAAAAATATACAGAATGAAATATTAATACATGTACATAGATAACACTCGGAGAAATGCCTAACTCAGCAATGCCTCCTTAGGGCCCCTTTTGGGGTCCTTATACGTGCAGCTATTACGTGTGAATCTCAATGTCACGCTAAGTAAAAATCAATGAAGCAAACGCATGGGGGATCCCCGCACAATTACAGTAGATGACGCAATAATCAGGGACGTCACAACACCATTTTGAATGGTTGGAGCGGAAAGGGGGGCGGTGGTGTCGGTCGTCGAACCAAACTTGTAGGGATGTGTGGGAATAAACTTGTGAACATTTGTAATATCGAAACAAAGATGAAAAAGTCATTAATTTTTGCGACTTGAGGGCCAGACTCTAAACAGAATTATATTTTAAAGGGGATATCACACCATCATCACACCCCTCTCCGGCTCCAGCCAGGTGAAGCCACTGATAACAATTATTATATTTGTTTAGTACTGTAAAGACCGTTTTGTCCTTTGAATGGTTGAACATTACCCCCTCTTTGAGGAGTTTATCGTTCCGTACCAATCAGCGACGCATACAGCTATACAGATGGGAATGGCCCGATATCCCCCCTCCCCCCCCCCCCCCCAAATCGAAGGGGAAATGGAAATGAGGGGGGAGGGAGGTGAGAAAGAGAACATGAAAAGAATACCCTACGGTCCCTCTCACCAAACCTTCCCTAACCATCATCCTTGTTAATTTGACATTTTCATATACTGAGGTAGCCCCCTCCCCCCTCCCCTTCATGCTGCTGGTGCCCTCTCAGTGCCTGGACCCTCGCTACGCCACTGATTCTCACCTCAGTTACATGTACATTCAGGAGCACGAGCATATCAGTTAACGATGAACTTTGGCGTTTGTCTATTCGACCATGACAACAAAATGAACAGAAGGAAACAAACATTGGGATCGAGGATTCACTAAAACGATTGTCACTTTGAGTGAGACACATTCTGACTCACTCTACGCTGTCACTCACTCTGTTGTTTAGTCTCATCGAGCTATTAAGTCAAAGACCGAGACGTATACGATTAACAACACACCTAAACAATGGTGGACGATTTCAGTTCTCTACTGACGATCGAGGTAATAGATCATGGTGAACAAGATAGACGACGTGACGGGCCACGTTGCTCTGTCTGCCTGCAGTCTACTTCGGCTGTAACAGATACACTGCCTCGGTGTGGGCATGGTGTCTGCCACAGCTGCCTGGACTTGGTGAAAAGCAGAGATACTTCTGTAGTTTGCGTCACCTGCCAGATTCGGAGCGTGTCCCCCAATCTCGATCAAGGCGAGACATCCAGTGAGTCATGGCTGTCGTTCCCGACGACGGTCTCGTCATCATCGGCGTCGTCATCGATGTCGAGCGAGAAGCACGAAATCATCAAGGCCCAGTTGATGAAGCTTTATCATCTCGACGACGCTGTCTACAAGCCTCTCTCAAAGCACTTCGAGAGAGTCCTCCTCACGATCAAGAACGGTCTTGATAAGAAGGTTCAGCTGATCGAGACACATTTTGAAGAAATCGTCGACGCCATGGACAAGAGAAAACAGAAAATCATCAGGTCCTTGAAGCAAAACACGAAGGCTAACAAGGCAATGATAGACATTAAGAAGAAGGCGATGGAGAAAGAAAGGGCAGAACTGAAAGAGTGTAGGAGGCGTCACCAGGACAAAGTTCGTGACAGGGGGAATGGAAGGACTTCTGATATTATGATCAACTCGTTTTTGGCCGAGGTCGATGACATCCAGCGAAAGGCGAGAAAAATGAGCACCGAGAATGCAACCACGGAGTTGGATGAGCTTGAGGTTGTCACCGATTCCGAAGTCGAGGGGTCCATCAAGGATGCTGTGGAGAAACTTGCGACACTGCGTGAGACAGCTAAGCTTCTCAAGTCCCGGGTAGGAACACCAACATCCTCTCCATCCTGGTCGCTTGATGACTCCACACGATCGTCTTCTAGCAGCAGCAGTGAGGATAGTAAGCAACAGTCAAGCCCGCCGCAAAGGGGAAGACCGATGTCTCTCCGCGTTCCAGCGCAACGTCATAGAACACAAAGCCTCTCACCGAATCCTCATCGACCCTCCAGGGTACCGGTGACTCTTCGCGAAGTTCGCTCGGCAGCAGATGGCAGCGAGATCCAGGACCTCCACACAGGTCGTTTTCTTCCAAACATCCCTCCACCACCACCACCACCAGCTGCAGTATCAGCTGGTCAACGACCGGAAAGTGGTCGGCGGCGCCAGCAAGGCCCGCCCGACGTAATTGATTCTTTGAGAGAGCAGACTGTTGCTGATCATCCAGGCTGTCGCCATGTCAAGTCGTCCGACAAAATTCTTCTTAAAAAGCGAGATCGTACGACCAAGAGGAGCTTACCAAATATTTCACTCAACCGCCAAGGCAAAGTAGTACCTCATCCCAATAGAGTCAAGTACCAAACACTGATGCTGGATGATGCGAAAGTTGAGCGACCTTCCGGAGTCTGCTGCCTTGGTAACGGGGTGGATGATAAAGGCGTGGTCGCCGTAGCGGACTGCGGTCGTGGTAGGATCGTGGGTGTAGGTTTGGACGGAGTTGTGACCGGTGTGACATTGGTGTGGGAGGATGACGGCGACTCGGTGAAGGCCCAAGGTGTGTTCGATGTCGCACAGACAGATGGAGGGTGCATCGTCGTATCGGATTCGCAACAAAAGCAGGTAGGCCTATACCATAGCTCTTTCATGTATTCTTTTCAAGTCCATCTTCATTAGCTTCTCAAATGTTTACCAGTTATGCCTTAAGCCCATCGTACACTTCATGATCTTTCAACGATCTAATTTAGAAAAAAATAGCGATAGCATTTTGTTTGTGGGAACATTCAAAGATGTAAAATATTAATGACCGAGGATTTGAACAGTCCTATTTTGATCGATAAAATATTAAGTTCGAGGGAATGTATGCTGTCTTGGAGGGGGACACCTGACTCGGCAATTTAAAATGACAAATAAGTATTGAGTATCATCAAAAGTAATTGACCTTCAGTTCTTACGGAAACGATCTCCGTGGTTTTAGCCAACAGTATATTTTAATTCGAATGGATTAGGGATTTGAGGTAAAATCGGTACTCTCTCCTCGTATTTTCATTTCTATGTTGTTCATTACTGTGTTAATAATCCTGCTATATTATGTTTGTGTCGTTCAGGTAATTCTGTTCGACGAGGGCAGACGAGCACATACCTTAGAACTTCCGGTCCATACTGACCCCCGTGGTGTGACGTCACAAGGTCACCGTGTCTTCATCTGCGACCAAGGCAACCATTGCGTGCAGATGTTGGATATTCATGACAAGAATGGCAGCAAACCAAAAGCCAAAGCGATCGCTCTCAGCAAAGCAAACGAACAAATTATGGTCTGTCCATATTACGTGTCAGTTGATCAAGCTGGGGACCGGATACTGGTTAGTGACTACGGCGCTGGCGCGCTAATTCTCGCGCGCGTTGATAACGCGCACCCACCGCTCCGCGTCAAACTCGTAGTGTCGTCTGCTACGTCGCAACATGGCCGACCGTGTACCGCGACAAGCATCGAGATCAGGCCGACGGGCGTCGCCTGGCTGCCGAATGGACGGGGTGCCGTGGTCGCTGACCAGATCGGGCATCGGCTCGTGGTCGTTGATGAGGAGCTGAATGTTGTGGGTAGTTTTGGGAGACAAGGGAGTCGAGATGGTGAGTTTCTCTTCCCGCACGGCATCACATTCGTTTCTGACAACATTCTCAGTGTGTGTGACATGAATAATGCACGAATTCAGTTCGTCAAATTGGAGTTATTACTTGCAAGCATCAACTAAAATTATAAAGTCCCTCTGCACAAAAGTTGGGCCCCCTCCCCTGAGAAATCCTGGATCCGCGCCTGGTTATCTCATCATATCAGCTCTCAATTAACATAAGAAAAAAGGGACAATGGGGGACCGATGGTCACCGATTAGGCATTGTTTGATATATAGAGGGCGCCAGTAGCTTTAAGTAGTGCAGTAGGGCTTTAAAGCCCCACTGTCCTCCTTGCTCCCTCTATATAGAAAACTTCCCCAATCGGTGCCTGTTGGTCCCCCATGATCCTCTTTTTCTTCTGTTAGTTGAGAGCTGAATTGATTAGATAGCCACCTGTCAGTGACCTGGCTGGGTGGTCTAATCCCTTCTGGCCCAGTAGTATTGACGGTCTTTAATATTTATTGAACATATGATCCCCCCCCCCTCCCGCTAAAGAAAAGAAAAAAAAGTAATAAACAACAGTTACGTGCCGGAATGCAAATCGGAAGAATTTAAATAGATATGACTTTTATCATGTTTATGTAATAAATACTTTATAATAATTATGTGACTAGGCTGCCAGGTTTGAAGAAACTCCATCATTATACAATGATATAGGCCTGCTGAAGTTTATGGATGTGGGGTGGGGGTGTGATTTTTATTTATTAACCAGATTGTTGATTTTCACAGTCACAAGGACTGATTAAATCATTCATGTAGTTATGATGTAGATAAATGATCTGAAATTAATTGGATTAATATTGATGATCTGTACAACGCAGAAACTAATACGATGAAGAGTCCTTATTATTTTGATGTCGCATTCATCAGTTGTTGTACAGTCTATATAAACGTCATGAAAATGTTTATGCAACACAATATAACCACTATCTTTTACTTTCACAAAGTCATAATTTACTATTTCCCTGAGAATATTAGGTCATAAATTCAGAGCCAAATAAGAAAATAATTAATATACAATTCCACTGTAGCTTTTGATTAGTTCTGTTGTGACATTTCTTTTAATGGAATACTGAGGTCTTTTATATTCATATATTCAGGTTATCCGTCCCAAAAACGATATTATCATGTACATTGCTATAAATACATGTAAAGCAAAATATGAATGTAGGCCTACACAAAATTAATTTTAAATATTTTCGTCTCTAAACAGGAATATTCGATTTCATTAAGTTGGCCAAAAATACTCCCCTTCGAAATGATGTAAATATTATACAAACATCGTATGCACCAGTGTTCAATATAACAAAATATATGAACCGACAAATTTCCCGAGGGATGTTTTATTTCGTAGAGCCCACAGGTCGAAATATAATGGCTCGAGGTAAATTCTGAATTTTGGAGGTGAATTTATATGTTATATTGATAATGAATCAAATCAAAAGTTTTATTGTCAGAACGTTGGGAGGAACTAATTTGCGTTCAGAAAAATTTCGGACGCTAAACGTTTGATTTCAATCATTTGCGATAATACTCTTCATGACAGACATAATAAACATGATTTTTACGTCAGCTCGTACTTCAAATTCCAAGTTCATGAGTAATCTGTCTAGCTGTCAATTGAGAATCTGATGAGTAAGGCACGATCGTTTTTCCTGTTTATCTTGGGTGGTTATAACAATGTGTTGAAAAAGAAACTGAAAAATTGATAAGGACATGACGTTTCTCCCCAGATTCAAACGACTGCCTTATAAGGAATCGAGCCTCTATGCAATATGACCGTGCCTGCAGTTAAAGAGATTTCATATTAAATAACTTTGCATCTAATCGTAATTGTTTGCTTTTGATGTTTGTTTAGATTGTCTACCCATCTATTGTGTAATACGAAACAACATTACAAAGTGCAAAGTTTCCTCTCGAATGCTTTTCCCGCCTTTTCTATCCTCGATATCTCTCTCTCTCTCTCTCTCTCTCTCTCTTTCTCTCTCTTTCTCTCTCTCACACACACATCTTTGTATTATTTATAAAAACACACACACACGCACACACTCTGTATGTGTGTCTCTATTTCTCTTTCTAGGTGACTCAACCTATCTCTCTCTCACCCCCCCCCCCTCTCTCTCTCTTTCCTCCCCTCTCTCTCTCTCTCTCTCCCTCTCTCTCTTCTCTGTCTATCCCTCTCTTCTCTCCCTTTCTTCTCTCCGCTTTCCCTCTTTGAAGAAAGAGGAAATATGGATAAAAAGATATATAGATTGATAAATATCATTCTGCACGCACTAAAACATCCATTGGTTGAAGTAAGACAGTGTCTCCGTGTTGAAATGAAATTAATGAATTAGATAGATAGAAATAAAAAGATAGATAGATAGATAAATACATAATTAGATAAAGAGATAGATTTATGTAAAGATAGATAGTAAAAGAGGAAATGAAGAAAAAACAATTATTCACAATATAGGTATTCTGTCATGTTCTGTGATAATCACTTAAAGGGATTTGGGTATCGTTGCTTCAGGTTCTGAAACAAAATCCTGGATTTAGCTCATGCTGCAATCATAATTACAAACCTTTAGGTCAGTCAGGAATCCCATAACTTTCACAAGCCGATCGCCTGTCTGATTATCAAGATATTTATGATTGGAATTCAAAATGTCAAAAACCGTTTTCCCAACGGTTTTTATAACACAACAGTCTATAGTGAAAAATGAGTAAGGTAAAAACCAGTCACTCAAAGATTTTTACTTTTTTGAAGCGCATTTTTTTTTAGGGCTTTAAATATTTAACCATAATCACAGACACTGATAGCACGAATGGCCATGCATCTCAGAATTGTATCACTGGAAACGTTCTTAAACAATGCCTTCAACAATGTGGGAGGGGGCACATTTTTGTTATCAAGTTAACAGAGCACTAAGATACTAATTTAGGTATCAAACAAGCTACAGTGTAGTTTCAAACAGGTTTGTGCCATCAAAATGCATTCTATCTAGTTGCAGAGATCCGGTTTGGATGGAATGTTAAATATACACAAGACCCTAGATATAATCTGTTATGATAAGGAAATAATTATTTTAGTCTCTTTCTCTCTGTCTGACTCGCTGTCTCTCTATCTGTCCCACTCCCTCTTCCCCCCTCTCTCTCTCTCTCTCTCTCTCTCTCTCTCTCACACACACACACACACACACGCACGCGCACACGCACACTCTCTCTCTCTCTCTCTCTCTCTCTCTCTCTCACACACACACGCTCTCTCTCTCTCTCTCCCTCCTGTTATGTTTTATTTCGCATTTATTTACCTCTCATGTTGAATAACAAGAACACTTACTATTGTCTAGTATTTATTACCAAGATTTTCAAGTTTATGTAGAATATGAAAACGAGTGTTGAGCAGAGAGAAAGGAGAGAGAGAGAGACAGAAAGACAGGGGGTGTAAATGTGATGTACGTGTTGACTGTTATCTTGTTACTGGATTTTTTTTTATAAATCTCATGAACATGATAACAGTGTTATCACATTTTGCAAACTTGTTAATTCAGAGTTCATCCAAAGTATGTTGTCGTATCGTTCACCCTCCCTCCTACCTTACACGGGTTCAAACTTATCGGTTATGTAATGATCAAAGAATGTCGAAAGCCCTGTTGGTCCCTCTTCCCTATCTCTCTCTCTCTCTCTCTCTCTAGTACTTATATCCTAATATGTCCTTGTCTTGTGCAGTTACACCCCTGCAAGATCGCAATAGTTTGCTCTTCGTATTTGCCAATGCATTTCGTTATTGATAAGTGTATATATCGACACTGATATCAGAGTTCAATGAATCCTTATCTTGCGTATCGAGAGGCCATATCATCATTTCCAGTGATTAATTATTTGAAAAAGAAAAATCCCCTTTTGCTGATTGCTGATGTAATCACGCAGGAATGCCATTGCAGCAATACAGATAGCAATGATAACAGGTGTATATTTGTAAGTGTTGTATTTCTGATAACTTTTGCAATGTATTGATGTTTTTTAGTTGAAGAATCTAAGTCCTATTTTTTATATTGCTAGTTTTTCACATGCCTTTATATTATGTTTAAAAGTGTTATCTGTTGCGCCTAACATGTAAACATGAATATTCCAGCCATGGCTGCATGTAGAATTGTATTTGTATGAACCATGTTTGTGCTATAATAAAACCATTTTTGAATTCAATGATGTCAAATAGCGCACCATTATATTTATATGTACAGTGGATAGGTGTGATCAAGTTGTCTCTCTCTCTCTCTCTCTTTCTCTCTCATACTTTATCTCACATTCTATGACTAATTTAGTAACTTGTTAAAGGCTTGTATATAAAGGGTCATTCCCCTCTCTTCCTTCTTTTCTTTACGGATAACTGATTTTTCTTAAAGAATACAACTCGAATGCACTTCGAATGCCGTCGGAATCTTTAGATTGCGGCTCGAATGCGACTCGAATGCAGTTTGAACGTCCCGACCAGGATGTGAGAATCGATGCATCCCGATTACCGCCGGAAAAAGGTATACAAATATGAAATATAGAATCTAAAGCAATGTTTCCGAGTCACTTTGACCCTACAAATGCTCGTTCGGATTGGGTTTAACATCAGTTTTTCTTTTTCAAAGATTTACAAAAACAAGCAGTAGCTGGGTGTCGAACCCGATACATTCCAGATACCAGGCATATTGAAAAGAAATTGACTGTACCGATCTTGAGCTATCCTCTAAAGCAAGAAGTGTGGGTGTGGGGGGGGGGGGGAATAACTGCCCCAGTCAGTGGCGTAATGAGCAAAAACGTTTGGGGGTGCTGAACGTTTGTCAAAGTTAGGTCAAGGGGTAAGCCCCGGCGGGGGTCAAGGGGCGGATCCCCGAAGCTCAAGGGGTATGGGAAAACAGTGGCGGTTCCAGGAATTTCTTACCGGGGGGGGGGGCACAAAATGGCATGGGGTTAAATATATATAAAACGATAAAGCGACAGAGCGAGGCTTTAGCGGCGAGGGAGCGGAGCGACCAAGCGGGGGTGGGGTCTGGGAGGGGGTTCTGACCCCCTCCCTGAGTAGGAAGCATTTGCAATTTTAGAACCACATTAGACGCATTTCCAGGCACTTCCTGGAGTAATATGACGTAAAATTGCTTTCTCCTACCCCCCTCCAAGAGATCTTTTTCAATTTGAGAACCATATTTGGCGCTTTAATGTCAACCGGCACTTCCTGGAAAAAAAGAGGCCTTCTGATTGGTAAGACGTTCAGGGGGGGGGGGGGGGGGGTAGGGTTGTAGAGGCCACCGCTAACTGACAAAACTAGCCACCAATTACCGATAAATATATTAACACCAATGCCCCAATGTCTACTAATTTAAACCTATAAACCCGGGGCCAGGAAACTAAGTTATTTTTCAGTTTTTCCCCGCTCGCGCGAAGCGCGGAAGCTGTGACACTTCATTAAATTATTAGAAGAAGGAGACGATCGGTTATACCGTTCTCGACTCTTCTTGTTTCGCCCGCGCCTCCCGCGCGAAGCGCAGAAGCTATGACGTTTCATTTAAATATTAGAGAAAGAAGACGATTCATTGTACCGTTCTCGACTCTTAATCCTTGCCTGAATTCAGTTCGCCCCCCTCCCGCGCGAAGCGTGGAAGCTTTGGACGTTTCAATAAATTATTACTCTTAATCCTTGTCTAAATTCAATGTCGCTCATCCCGCGGGAAGCGCGGAAGCTTTCACGTTTCATTAAATTATTAGAGAAAGATGACGATTCGTTGTATCGTGCCCTTGTCTGAATTCAGTTTCCCCCACCCCCCCCCCCCCCCCCTCCTGCGCGAAGCGCGGAAGCTTTGACGTTATTCTGTATCCTTGTCTGAATTCATTTTCGCCCATCCCGCGCGAAGCGCGGAAGCTATCACGTTTCATTCAATATTTAGAGAAAATAGACGATTAATTGTAGCGTGTCCTTGTGTGAATTCAGTCCCCCCCCGTCCCCCCTTTGACGTTTCATTTAATTATTACTCTTAATCTTTGTCTAAAATCATTTTCGCTCATATCGCGCGTAGCGCGGAAGCTTTTACGTTTCATTTAATTATTACTCTTAATCCTTGTCTAAAATCATTTTCGCTCATCCCGCGGGAAGCGCGGAAGCTTTCACGTTTCATTAAATTATTAGAGAAAGATGACGATTCGTTGTATCGTGCCCTTGTCTGAATTCAGTTCCCCCCACCCCCCCCCCCCCCTCCTGCGCGAAGCGCGGAAGCTTTGACGTTATTCTGTATCCTTGTCTGAATTCATTTTCGCCCATCCCGCGCGAAGCGCGGAAGCTATCACGTTTCATTCAATATTTAGAGAAAATAGACGATTAATTGTAGCGTGTCCTTGTGTGAATTCAGTCCCCCCCGTCCCCCTTTGACGTTTCATTTAATTATTACTCTTAATCTTTGTCTAAAATCATTTTCGCTCATATCGCGCGTAGCGCGGAAGCTTTTACGTTTCATTTAATTATTACTCTTAATCCTTGTCTAAAATCATTTTCGCTCATTACCGCGCGTAGCGCGGAAGCTTTCACGTTTCATTAAATTATTAGAGAAAAAAGACGATTCATTGTATTGTGTCCTTGCATGTCTGAATTCAGTTCCATTTCATTTAATTATTACTAAAATCATTTTCGCTCATACCGCGCGTAGCGCGGAAGATTTCACGTTTCATTAAATTATTAGAGAAAGAAGGCGATTCGTTGTACCGTTAATCCTTGTCTGGATTCAGTTTCCCCACTGAGCCTGACGATGTACATGTACGTATATGGAACGATCGTTCGCAAATCTGTGCATGCACAGCCCGAGTGGTGGGTAGCATGTTATCTCCCGGCAGTGCTTGTCGCAGTATATAGCTTCTGGAAAGGTTTCTACTAGTGTTACTGTTAGTGGCCACTAATGCCCATTAGTGACTATTAAAAGCATTGCTCTTCCTGGCTATTTGCGAATGTGTCAGTTTGCAACAGAAATGGAAAAACGCATATTTTGTTGAAAATCATGTTATTATCACGAACATTTATAAATCACCTGTATGGAATTAAAAATAAGTCATGGTTTCATTTTATTTGGGGGGGCTGGCGCCCCCCCTAGCCCCCCCACCAGTACGCCAGTGGCCCCAGTCATACTTATACTAGATGTAGCAAAAGAAGAACAAAAATCACTAGCTGGGTGTCGAACCCCGATACCTTCCAGTTACCAGGCAATTGCCTATCCACTAGACTAAAGTGTCACATTACTCTAATCTTAATGTATTTTTGTCATACTTATACTACTCGTTGTAGATGTAGCAAAAGAAGAGAAAAAATCACTAGCTGGCCGTCGAACCCGATACCTTCCAGTTACCAGGCAATTGCCTATCCACTAGACTAAAGTGTCACATTGCTAATCTCAATGTATTTTTTTCATACTTATACTACTCGTTGTAGATGTAGCAAAAGAAGAGAAAAAAATCACTAGCTGGGTGTCGAACCCGATACCTTCCAGTTACCAGGCAATTGCCTATCCACTAGACTAATGTGTCACATTGCTAATCTCAATGTATTTTTGTCATACTTATACTACTTGTACTAGATGTAGCAATAGAAGAGAAAAAAGCACTAGCTAGGTGTCGATATATCGATATTTTGGTACTTAAATAATGCACCTCGAATGCACTTCGAATGCCATCGGAATCTTTAGATTGCCGCTCGAATGCGGCTCGAATTCAGGGGCGGATCTAGCTTTTTGCTAAGGGGGGGGGGTTTGACCAAAATAATGACGATGCGGAGCATCGTCCACGAGCCGCGAAGCGGCGAGCCGATTTTTTTGGGGGGTGTTTATTTGAACCCCGTAAGTGATGTTTTCCTGGCATCTATTAACACAATGGAGACCATAAAAAGCAGTGCATGATAACATCTTTTTAAATCAAGTAACAGTTTAATACATAGTTATATCCAGAGTTATCATGTGTTTGGTTAAAGGTATTACAAAGTTTTGGTATGGGGTCATGAATTTGGTTCAAATTATTCATATTGGAA